>JAWWEQ010048655.1:0-15478 GCA_035583055.1 Torymus tubicola | reverse complement strand
TAGATAAATTGGTACATTCGAAAATGTGATTTTCGTAATTTATAATGTCGAAAATTTACACAATCTGCATTATTACACTCGAACGGAAAAACGTCTATAGTTGACTTCAATTTTATAGTGAATCGTCGAAACTCTGGACCCCCTCCCCCCCTGGAAGATCGTGATTTTACAAACAAATGTTTGAAATTTATAATTTATTCAATAATTAAAGGTTCGCTCACCCCTTTTAAATCTGGTCATACCTACACTTACACCGATATTACCTACATAGTAAACACCCAAATTTTATAAAATCTCCATACAATCTTAGAAACGCACCTTAAGACAAATTCCATTACTATTTACAAACCATAATGATTTGCATACAAGTCCGCACACGTGTACGCAAAGCTCTATCCTGTAACACGACAGATCAAATATTATGATATCCCTTAGCTAGAGCAACATCACCACCACCACTAGCAGCAATACCCGTAACACAACAAGCTATTTACCCGCACGGCCATCTTTGTCCACGTGGATATATACCAAAATACACTTAGCAGACGACTATAGTACGTATACAGTGACAACACACTCTCTCACAAGGTCGAGGCGTGTATAGGAGATTTTTGACCTGCTGCTTTATGACACTTGAGGATGCGAGGTTGGAAGGATTTACGATCCCTGTTATATACCATCTCTAAGGCTCAGCAGGTCATTAAGAAAAGTAGCCAAGAGCGAGAGAGAGACAAGAAGGGAAGCCGACCACTGGCAATTATAATACAATAGGCCTTTGGCGCCCCTCGTGTATGGGATTATTAGTGACTGGTATGCTGTGGTTAAGAGTGGACAGTGTGCGGATACTTTTGGGCCCCGATTGAGTTGTGCTTTTGAGGAAAAGAAATTATACTGCTTCGTGGAAATTTATGGGACTTTCTTTGCAGATTTATCAACGAGACTGTATATATTACTGTTATTAATTATTTAATGCATTATTGATTACCGATTTATTGAAAATTATAATTTGCATATATATAATTTATTTATTTTTTATTTATTTAATATTATTATTTACAGGCTGAGAGCCCTTAATACAGTATATATATATAAGAAATAAAATATACAATAATCGATCAAAATCGTCAATAATTAGTTGTAAAAGATTTGAGGGAACGTTTGAATGTAGAAATGTTGGAGATTCTTGATATTCTTTGTGGAAGTAAGTTAAAGGAACGCTTAATTCTATTTAAGGTGGAAAAAAGCCAAAACTTGAAGAACTAACGTCCTAATAATAAAAAAAAAATTTAATGCATATTAAAAAAAAAAAAAAAAAAAAATTCTTTTTTGCAAACGTAATATACGTATTCGCCTATATATGCTATATTCAAATCGTGTTTGAAACCTTGACAAAAAAAATCAAAGAAAAACGCTCCTCCAACCATCGACAAACCGATCGACCACGTGCACACGTCTACACTCTTCGCATACCTGCCCCTCTCATCTCCTCTATACTTTTCCAGTCCCTTTTCATATCCTCCACGCCTCTATTCGCCGGAATGCGTCGGCGACCAGTTGGCGCCACACTCTTGTATATATACCGAAATGTACGCGTCCCTATATACCTATATATGCGTTTAGCTTTGACCGTATACAGCAGGTACCTATAATCGTCCACTAGCGCGTGTTGCTGCTATATATTTTGAACGACCCAAATTTCTTTTCCAACACGCTCGTATACAGTAGTGTACGCGGATATATATGATTTTTCGACATATATAGAGGGGTTTTCTCAGCTTTGAAGGATTTGACGGGTGACTGAAGATGTTACGAGAGGAGGCGGGAGGAGGAGTGATTAATCGGTCTTTAGAAAATCGCAGAACTGGAATAGATGATGAGGACGATTCGTTATAGAGAAATTGTGTGGTTTGGTAAAGCTGCTGAGGATGATGAAAAGTCTATCTTTGCGTGAGGTAAATTGCGGTTCTTCGTCTCTCTCTCTCAGTCGTGTGGATCAAAGTTATCTTATTAATTCGTAAAACAAAAAGGGTTGGAGAGAAAGGAGGTTGTCATTTTTCAACGTTTTTGTCGCTTTCGGTGCTGGGCACTGTGAGCAGACAACTTGACCCCAAAAAATCCATTCTCTCTGTGTTCGTATATATGAACAAAAGTTAAACTGCGATATTGTATCGAGTGCACGGCTGTCGCGGTACCTCGTAATCTCTGTTGTCACTGTCGGGACACGATTTAATTAAAACGTTGGTATGATTTATTGCAATTTTTTACTGATGCATAATATATAAAAGACGATAATAGATATTGTATAATATACGGAGATATATGAATAAATAAGTAATGGTTCTATTTTCGCATTTGATTCAAGGTTCATTTAATTTACAACAGTGTAATAATACAAAAAAAGGATATTAAAAAAATTAAAAAGGTATAGAAATCTTTCTTACCTTAGAAAATGCTGTCTAATGTATATTGAACCAAATTAATAAAAAATGATGTTTCAACTTTTTTTTCCAGGAAGGACTTTCTTCATTATTTAAAGATTACATTTGAACGAATAATCCTTTTTAGAGAGGAGATATTCTTTTCATTTTAATGAACTTTTCACTTTATATCTATATGCAGTGAAAAAATTACATTTTAAATATTGACGATATTTCCACTACAAACAAAAGTTTAGTTTTACACTTATTTTATAAATCTATTTATCATTTCCACGAATCAGTCGCATTATTCGCTTATGCAAAATGGTTAAGTTTATTATAGTTATTTTCCACATACACAAAATTTTAACATTATTCATTTTCGCAGAATACAAAAAAAAAGTAAACCCTTTTTAATTAAATGAAAAAAATATATAAATATATACGCGGATTATTTTTGTATTTATTATTCATTGCACACATCGTTGTCAATGCATAAATCCTTATAATTCTATATCAATTCATTAAAATTATACATCCAAGCGGTACGTGATTGTTTTCGCAGCGATTCGCGTGAAATCACAATCGTATATATATATTTTTCTTTTTTTCCAATTGCAATTCGACATTGCACGATCACGTGGAACAATGTACCAGCTGCTCGTATATTTGTATATCTGAAGGTGTGGTATACCTGTATATAATATATTGAAATCCACGAAAATTTCTGTCAAAGGCTCGATATTATTAATGTGCCTGGTTATATCCAGGTCGGAAAATTTTTATAATCACCGCGCGCGCGAACAAACATTAATCCGATTCGATACACATACACACTTTGCGTACACTGATATACGAACTCGTGTAAATAACATTTTAATATGCTTTCTATATATATGTATATACATCTTGCAGATAAACAAATGTTTAGCTGATAGAAAACTATCATCAAAACGAGAGTTCGTTTTTAGTGCATTAAAATGTTGGTAAATTTAGAAATGAAACGAGATTTAGAGGGAGAGGAGGGGGATAAATATACCGCATTGCAAATAGAGCTTGTTTTTTTTTCAGGAACTGAGAAGAAAATATTTGGTTTGGGAAATTCAAAAAAATTACCATCCTTTAAAGTGGTCGGTAAATTTATGAATTTGCGTAAGGTAAAACTGGGGAAGATGCCAACTTGGGGAAGACGCCACAACGCAAGATTTTTGAAATTTTTATTTTACTTTTTTCCTTAGGTCTGGCATCTTCCCTCGCTTTACCTTATTAAAAAAATTGTATAATGCGGGTTTATTTTTTGTTAATCAATATCCATATATAACCGTCAGAGCATATAATTAATCATTCTACAAACTTAAAATATTTAAAATTAAAAAAAAACATTTTAATGCCAAACTTTTACCCAAATATTAAAAAAAGAGTTTTTCCGTGTTTATTAAAATATCTTGCAAATTAACTCGCCTCTAAATCCGAAACAAAATCAATCAACACCACGATTCGTTACGTTTATATTCACAATGCTTCCCCCCACGTACACACATACCAAAGTTTCGCAAACCAAGCGTACTTTCAAATCCCACACAGCAGCATCCCATCCTCCCTCTCTCTCTCCATTCGCACAATCCTATAGCAACCCTCTCATCTCTCTATAACCCCATCCCTCATCACCCGCGTGCACCTTGTCACTGGAAACAAAGAGCCCCTCCGATTCCCTTCCCTTTCTCTCTCTCTCGCTTGCGAAATAATAATTCACTCGTGCACACATATACACTCGCAAACGACATCCGCGTATCCTCTATTTTTTTTTTTCATGCACCATAGCACATACACACACACAAAAAGAAACCTCGGCGAAAATAATATCGAACCCTCTTGTATATATATACGTTTTGCCATGAGCAACAACCCCCGGAAACTCACCTTCGCTCTCTTTCTATTCACTCGCAGCTTTGCGCAATAATCGCGTGTGTGTGTGCTCGCTGAATACCTCGCATCACGTGCTAAGAAAGAAAGAATAAAAAAAAGAGAGAGAGAGAAGAACACATAGCGAATCGCATGTATATCCTGCAGAATAGGGGCTGCGCGGGTGAGATGAAGAAGAAGAAGAAAGGCTGCTGCTGCTGTTGCTGTTGTGCGGTACAGTGAACGAGAAAGAGAAAGCCTTGAAAAAAATATCGGATACATTCTGCGCGAGCTCGTCGTGTATATATGTGTGTGTGTGTGTATTTCTGCGTGGGAGAACGCATATAGCGTATATATATATACACGCACCAACGTTCGGTCGCTCTTTTTTTTGTATATGTATGTATGTATGTGTGTTACGCGACGCAAGATAGAAAAGAAGGGGAACGACCGACGGTTCTTCTTTTCACGAACGCTATATAGCGCATGAGCGCAGATCTCCTTTCCGCCCTTCCCTTTCTCTCTACGCTTCTGCGCGCTATAAGTTCAACGACGAAAAATCGGCGGCTTGCTGACCTACTTAACGGTCTCGAGAAAAGAAACTCTCTCTCTGTCCTCCTCTTGTGCCCGCTCGCGAGTTCTTTTTTTTTGCTCGTTAATTCCCTCAGCGAATGGCCCGCGCGCTCGCTTGCATCTAACTTCTCGTTAGCTTTTTTTTTTTCTTTATTTCTAATGCGACCCGACTGCTTGTATGTATATATAGAAAGTGCGTATGGTACTGCGCGGTGGGCTAGATTAGCGCGCGATGACATATAAGTACGAAAAAGTGAAGGTATATATACGTAACGGAGGTACATGAACCGTGTGTATATATCTATATATATTTTCGCAACGGGCTTGTACGAGAGATAAATGAGCTTTCACCTCGCGGGAAAAGTCGACGGCAGTGTATATCTGTGCTGTCTTGGATTTTCAAGCTATGTGTGTAGTATATATATATATACACTGTAGACGCGAAATCTGGTTTTGACTGCGTGCAGGCACGAGGCTACGGTCGGCTACGATATCGCGTGAATGGAAAATGGATATTTTTATAAGGAGGATTATTGGGTTATATAGAGAGATATGGTTGTATAAGATGCAAATTTTTGTGGAAAGGGAGAGAGAGAGAGGTTCGTGTGTATAAATATAGAGTGTGTGGGTTATGCGCAGAGTTGCGAGGTCGTATTTTAGGTAGATTACGTAATGGGATTAGCGAAAAGTATATTTATAACGTTTTTAGAGTTATAAGCGCGTGCTTATAACGAAATTTGGTAATCGTTGGATAAAGCACGATGAATTTATTAATAATGGCAGACTCTCCTTTTTCTTTTATTTTTAGAATATTGAACATGGCATAATTATGAAATTGCGCATATATACATACACTTTTGTCTTTGATGAATTACATACACATCATTCAATGAAACGTTTCGGCAGTGTAGTATAAAATAATTACGAATATATGTATTTGGAAAACCATTTGATGGATGGCAACGCTATATACGTTCATCCAATAGTTATCAAAATGTCACGAAAAGCTGTAGATGAAAAGTCCTATGCAACTTTCTATCTCGGTTATACCGTGCGATTATATTATATACATATCTATATACACGTTAGTGCATTTATATATCTAAACAATAACTATATATATGTACAAATATATACACTTTCGCTGTATCTATGTAATCTTCAATTTTTCATATAGCAAATCATTTTCCACTTTCGACCGTCCTCACTCCATGTACGTAACCCGTGGTTGCATATACATATAAATGTACAAAAAAAACATCACTAGATATATTTTTGGCTGCACTTCTACCACTTATATACACATTTCTTTTGCAAAGCTACATATATATATATTCATGCAACCATTTTAAACCTCATCCTCTCGCTCCATCCGTAGTAACATATTCTCACAGGTCGACTCATAAAAAAAGAAAAAAAAAGCCACTGAGAAAACAAAAGCCGGGTTATAGCCTCAGGGATGCGTATAATACATACATACATACATATATACTCTTCCTCTCCTCCTCTGCCATGCGCGAAACACAATCCAACCGACAACTCGTCCTCTATATTTACCTTATCAGTTAGCATACGAATCCCGTAACCCTCTCTCAATACACACACACACACACATATAGCAAAAGTGTTTCCCTCCGTTTCGACTTTCATATATATATATACGTCGAGCAAAAGAACCACCGAGATGAGAAGAAGAAAAAAAAAGAAGCTACTCTCCGTTCTATACACAACCCATCGTGGCGAGAAGTAACAGGTGCGCGCGCGGTACACGAACTCCTCCTCGCTGTTGTTGTATTTTCCGCGTTCAAGGACAACCAAGGCCCCCTTATATACCCTCTGCCTCGTGGGTTATGTATATACTCGAGAAAAAGTGAAAGAAGATGGGATCGTCTTTTTTTTCATTTCATGTATAGAGTGCGGTTTTTGATTAGCCATATAGAGAGAGAGGACATGACTGAGAGGTGCGCGATTTTAATGCGGATTAAGGTAGAGAGAGATTTTTCTATATTTTTAGATATAGGAATAGTCGGGGTCCGGTATAGGCTGTAATGCGGTATGAGAGATAAAGAGAAAGGATTGCTGTGCACTATACGCTTACGATCGATTGATTGATGTAGAGAGAGAGAGAGGATTTTGCAAAAACCTATACGCCACACGGTACAGTTCGCGAATATTACCGTAGCACGATAAGCTGACCTGTTCCACTGCCTGTATGTACTACTTGCGAATGTCAGATTGGCAAGGCTTATATGCGAACGCGTTAGAACCACGTTCTTTGGCGATTATTGTACGTTGGTCGCTTGTGAATTGCAGAGACGAAGGAGAAAGAAAAGTGGAAAACCTCTCGAGTTTTCCAAGCGATGAAAATAATTCGCATCTATATAAATTATATCTATATAAATATATATTTATCGTTATTATTTATATCGCTTTATAAGAGTAAGTCGAAATTTAAGCACATGCCAAAATTTGTCCGGTAAGTCTATATAAGCATATACCGTGTGTATACATTACATTATACATATACACACCTGTAATTCTTACGTAACTACACACAAACACATCGAATCTCCCTCAACTTCCGTCCATCCTTTCCTCTTACATACCCAACCACCATTTTGCATTCCCATCACCACATACATACATACACACATCCCAATTAAAACCCCTCACACATACACACGGTCATCCGGTGCATCATTTCCCTCTCCCAGCTCGCTCATTCAACGAAAAAAAAAAACCTGCGCACGATTCCCTCTCGCGTGCGTATAGTACACCGACCTTGCCTACTACTACTACTACGAGCTTTATATACACTCCTCGCGCATCATCGCATGCTAGGGCTGTCCAAAATATCTCCTCGCTCGCATACCACGCGTCGTGCACTGTGAATAATATGCTGCGTGCGCGGTGTATTAGAGAGAGTAGTAGGGGAAACGAGATTTCGGCGCAGAGAGAGAGAGAGTGAGGCGTGCACACATATATGCCAGGTCCCCGCGCACATTTAGATTCGAGAGGATATAGCCGCCTATATATATGCGTTGTGTAAGGTTTATCTATATGTATGTATGTATAATGGACTTTGTTTCGCGCTTATTACATGTGTGTTATTACAAATGATACGACTATATACATGCGTATACATATACGTTCTTAAAGCTATACAATTGCAACGTCTCGTGTACGTACGTACACGATGTTATGGCATGTGATGGCAGAAACGGCCCAATGATGCTAGGGCTCACGTGCTTATAAAAGCCCGCGTAATTGCGAAAGTTGATACGCGTGAAAGTTTTGTGTGTATAACGCCGTATAGTATTATACAGCCTATGCGCAGATTTGTTTATCCGTAACAGTTGTTTTTAGAGTTGTACTGCTATAATATATAACTGCGATGCTGCGATCTCTTGCGCAATATAACGTACGCGATATGATTACGATTATAATACGCGCGATGCAACGCTCGCATATAACAGACAGACTTTTCTTTTATCGATGTATAATTCAGCTGTCGCCTGCTCTACCATACATATATAACTTTACTAGATTATTTTTCCCCTATATACGCGCGGCCGGTCGCGTGAAAAGTTATAGACATGCGTACGTGCAGTGTCTTCGCACTGTTTAGATAGCGATAAATCTGAGAAAATATTTGACCAGAACTATATTTTTTTTTTCCTTACGAGCGCGCGACCTCATTGTAAATTTTTCGACGTTAGATAACAACACCAGCAGCAGTGTTGCGTAATAAACTTTATAACGATTGATTATATGTATACGTTTGCAAAATAAATATTGCAGGTGTGTGTGTGTGTATATATACATATATATATAACAGCTCAATAGCAGTATAATATTGTTATTATTATTATACGTGCGCGCGCGATGGACAAGAATAATTCGAATACATTATTCAAGCTATATAACATTGTCACCGGATACTGACGTTCCTGTTTTATACATCCACGCGCGCGCGAGCTCGTTTAAAACTCGCATATATACTTTGTTCTTCTTTTATAATAACCACGCGATGACACATGGCTATCAATAATTTCGCGTTTAATTTTTTCAACGTTTGATACTGATCACGCTCGCAACGTTCGCATGAAAATTATTCACGTACACCCGCATTTACGATCGTCCCGATTGAAATGACTGCATAATATATATATAAATTTTTCGCTTATCTCCGTCACCACACCTATACACCATTAATTGTTTATATATCGTCGCATCTCTATACCCATTCCTATAAAAAAAACAAACGATTTCCTCATCATGCAAATACTTCCCTCTGCGCGTTTTAAAAATTCTTATACAGCGCCACACTGCGGTACGATAACCATGCACCATAGGCTCCTCCTCCTCCTTCTTCATCATCATCCATTCGCCACGCGGTCAAAGCTCGCTAGATTTTCTTTTTAGGCGCGGCTGCTGCGCTATAGCATACGCGACTCTCCCCCACCTTTCTTTTTTTTCTATCGCAGCTAGTTTCCTGCGCGGTGTCGGCGACCCTGAGAGAGTGCAGCGGCCCCGCGAGCAGCGCATAGTTTTGCTACGCAATAGCTCTGTGCGTGTGTGTGTGTGTGTGTGTATAAGCGAGCTGGAAATTTTTCGGCTGAGAGAGAAAGAGCGATATTCTTAGAGCGAGTGTATAGGATGATAATGCGTGTGTATGTATGTGTTTGTACGAAAA
Organism: Torymus tubicola; assembly: GCA_035583055.1. Classification (NCBI taxonomy): domain Eukaryota; kingdom Metazoa; phylum Arthropoda; class Insecta; order Hymenoptera; family Torymidae; genus Torymus; species Torymus tubicola. Next base: position 5,890 of record JAWWEQ010048655.1, on the reverse strand, counting down.
TGTTGGAGGTTGATGTAGAATGCAAGCGTTGTATTCTAGAGTTGGTTATATATTATGAATTAGTGTAGAGTGTTATTTATATATATAGGTAAATGGAGTTCTCGTGTTCGAGGTTGAACGCGCGATGAGGATTAAAATTTGCCGGTAATATATACGCATGCGCGTATATTTAAAGTAAAGATCTACGAGAGTATAATAGGATTCTTCACTGTTTAAATTTCTTAAACACCTTATACACAATTATTATTACCCAAAAATTGCCATCATTCGCAATCCACAAATACAACAACAACAAAACAGCCACCTCCGTACATACATATCTATCCTCCCTCATCCCTCTATAATACATAGCGCGCATCATACGCAGACAGTAGTTCACCGCAAATCTCATAAATACTCGGAAACCCCCTCTAATTATACCAATCACGGCCACTATACCTCGTGTTGGCTTATTTCCCAGGCTATCCTCACTCTCTCTCTCTCTCTCTCTAAAATCGAAAATTACACCTTTCCTATATAGCACAACGACCGCGAGAGAGCTGCTGCTGCTGCTGTTATATAGCGAACCTATGGTAGCCGTATATACGTAGTTGCTCCGCCCCGTCACGTAGCAGCAGCAGCAGCTGCTAGATATATACGAGAACTCGCGAGCTATATATGCAAGCGGCGCAAAAAAAGGAGAACGAAGGAGAGGAAGTTTGTATCCGAGATTCTGCTTATCAAACGAGAGTATGTATGTATGTATGTAGAGAGCAGGCGTCGAGTGAAGAGGTTTTCTTATATGTGTATACGCAGAGTGAGGGTAGGTTGATTATATGTTGTATATATGTGGGTATATCTTGAAAGCTTGCGCAAGAGTTTCGATATATGCGTATACGTATGCTGTTTTATATTGCTGAACTTTTATATATACGACGAGATGCGATGGTGGTATACACGAAGTTGCGGGTAATTAGTTTTTATTATGAGATATTGTATATAAAGTGTAAAAGGTAACCGACCGCATATATATGTTTTTAGGTATAATACGTAACATATCTTTTCACTTTTTCAGATGCCATTGACCGTCAAAACCTGCCGGAGCAAGGAAAGTCAGCGTATAATATTTCTCGTTTATTATCTCTCCTCTCCTCACCTTCGATAAGCGCTTGTTAATACTCGTATATAGGGAAAATTCAATCGGATCGGAGGTTTTTCCTTAGCGATTACGTGGTTCTGTGTATACATACACGTATATATACGGGTTATTGACATGACCAATGTTTGAAGAAATTAACTGCGATGCTCCGGGTTCAGTGCGTAAACATGTTGCGTAACATCGAAGCATGTACTGTATAATATATAGCAAAAATTCGTGTGTTTTATAACTGATCGCGGTATTCTTAAGGTAAAGAGAGGATGTATATATGTGCAAATCTCACGAGATTTGCGAAAAACCTGAAAAATGGATTTCAAAATTTACTTTCGAATACACTTGTTTTTTCTTCTTGGTTAGAGTATCGAGAAGAGAAATTCACGGGTTTTTTTTCGCAAAAATGATTAAAAATAGCTCTAGTTTAGTTCTAAATTATTCCACGAAAAAACAACTTGATATAAAATTTGGGGAAAAAATAAAACTGAGAGCGAGAGCTTTCCAAATCTTTTTTTAGAATTAGAAAATGTTGATTCCTTCAAAAATTACGTGAGCTTGAAGTTGAGCTTAAAATTCACAAAAAAAAGTAACAAAGAGTCAACAATTGATCCAACCATTAACCACGTAAACTTATAACTTTTACATATATACAAAAAGAAGAACATTACGATTGTATATAATGGTTTATCGTATACGTTGTTTGTCAAAACCTTGAAAGCAGCGCGACTGCGTAAGCTTTCAAATCGCGAATTGTATATATACATAAAGTTAATGTTTTTATGTACTTATACAATATACATATAAAAAAATCTATTCATGATTTCACTTACATCGATATTATATTATACAATACATATATACAGGATATTGTACAAGCGTACATATATTTTTAGTAAGCCCACCGACCGATTATAAAACTATTTGAGACACCAGAGATGGTAGAGCTTGATAAATCTCTAGCCATTTCAACTTAACGAGTATACTCGCATGTAATTTAGTCCTCGCAAACGCAAGAGATAGAGAGAGATTTTCGACACATATTATACCATTATAACTGCACGCAGAAACTCAGTAGCACATGCGTATTAGCGCGACCTCGCTTTCACTAATTTTCCAAAATGGAATGTCCGATTAAATAAATTGTTCAAACTTGACCAATCAATTCACGCAATGTATATATATAATATATGCGTACACATCACACAATGAGCACGGTGGTCATGCGTAGAACGCTGTATATATCATATTATTAATTTGGATAACAATGTATATAGGTAAGTTTTCAAAGCTTGCGCGAACGTTTTGTGCAACGATAGTATAATCCGCGAACGATAGGTAATTGAGTTTATCGTATATATATTATTCTATATACATATATACGATTATTTTGACGAAATATACAATTAAATGTAGTGTTATATTTATAATTTATTAATAATACATTATACTCTGTACACAAAGTTTCATCCGTTTATGTAATCATACATATAGTATAATACATCGTGTAACGATCACCAATTACCAAAATCGTTCGTATATTATTACTCCGCATTATATAACAAAATCCGCTATAACCATTACAATCCTATATCCCACAAATCCACAAACGACTGCTTTAACTAAACCATCCGAAAAATTGTTTATATATATATACACCATCATCCCTCTCTATACTACAGCTACCTTAGATCTACACATGGTCAATTACCCTTAAGCTCGATCGACAATGTTGTACATACACACACACACGCTATACTCTGGTCCCTTTAGACCTTACCCAACTCGTGCAATCCTTTGTGTGAACCATCTCGTACTACTAGCGAAAAATATATTGCGGTAACCCTCTCTCTCTCTCCCTCCCTCCTCACTCGAGATGAAGAAAGAGCATTTTTCTCTTCTTCTTCTACTGCTATACCTCGTAGCGAGCGCTCACTATGTACATATATACATATATATGTACGCACATGTATGTATATATGTATACACATACGCATAAAACACTCGTACAATGGGTTTCCCTCTCCTATACTAGAGCAAGCGAGAGAGAGAGAGAGAGAGAGAGAGAGAGATAAGGCCAAGCAATAAAAGCGAGTTTTTCCATCTCCCTTACTCTCTCCTTCTCCTCTCGTGAATTCCTCTCTCGCACTATATGTGTATATGTATGTGAGTACAGCAGCGTACGATAGATGTACCTTTTTTCTCTCTCTCTCTCTCTCTCTCTCTCTCTCTCGACTGCGCTAGTCCTAGATCAAGTTAGCCACCGCTATATACGCGGCTGCTGCTACTGCTGCTACTGCCGCTTAACGAGGCCAGGGCCGTAAGGGCTTTGCACAATTTGTTGCGGCGCGGCCTCAACGCTATACTGCTGCTTCTGCGTGCGCAGGGTTTCGAAACTTTTTAGCGAGAGAAAGAGAGAGACTACGTTTTTCGTACGTGCCGCTTTGCTATGTGTATATAGCCTTCGCGACGTGCGCAAGCGAATGTGTGTATATATATATATATATGTGCGATGGCCTTGTTTTTCCACGCGCGCGCCGGTATACTTACGCGAATGCAAAGAGTAGGGTCCAATGTATATGGAAGGACGTATATACTTTGGATGAGAGAATTTTTTTTTTCGGTCATCGTAGCGATCTGTGTGTGTGTGTGTGTGTGTGTGTTTGGGGTCGTGTCCACCCGCATGTGTGTAGGAAATTGAATTTAAAAGAGATAAATTTTAGAGTAAGGGAGTAATAGAGAGAGAGAGAGAGAGAGAGGAAAGGATGGAATTTGCTTTGATATACGGTACTTTGGTAAAGGAGAGGAATTATATCGATTTTTATTGGTAGTTGTAGACTTGAACGAAATTGTTAATTCGACTTTTAGTAAAAAAATTTGCAGGGCTATATATAATGATAATTTACTTATATTTTGTTCATATAAGCTTAATTATCCAATAACATCCATTGATGCAAATAAACAACCTTGAAATTCGCAATAACAATTAACTTTTATAAAATGTTATACGAAGAAACCAAAAACTGCAACGCCGACGTCACGTACAATATTTTCTAGTTACGGCTGCACTTAAATATACATATATCGCCACCAGCTCTTTCAATATAACCAACGTGACTCATCACCCACTTCTTCCTATTAAACCACACCTCATACTTTATTTTGACAAAACTCTACTACACCCAAACCCACTACAATAATCTCCCACCAAATTCCCGCATATACCACTACGCATTATCAAATATATTTAACAATATTAACAAAACCAAACATTTCCTCCAATAATATTCAATTCAACGTTATATTCACTTCCATACACACCCAAGCCGCTCCACACAACACCGCGACTGTTTTCACCAAAACCCCTAAAAGCAGCCCCCCTATATCGCCAACTACTACTACTACTACTACTACTACTACTACTACTACTACTACTACTACTACTACTACTACTGCTCCTTTCTATTTTTAAACCTCACTCGTTCTCTCCCGCATAGCGTATATAATACGGCTCTGGCGATCCCTCTTCCTCTCTCTTTCTCTCTTTACGAGCGCAGAAAAAAAAACGCCGTTCGCTGCAGACGCGCGTGCATCCTTATAATACGCAACGCGCATAGTCGAATAGCAGAACCTCTCCTCTCGTGCCACGTATGCAAGCGACGCGCTTGCACGCGGTTTGTCTTTTCTACGATGCGTATGTATAAGAGGTTGAGGATACAGCGACACGTGTGTAGAAACGATGAATGGAAAAGTCGAAAGTTACGCGCGTGGCGTGGATAGGTTTGTATATATCAAGGAGCACGTGAACGCTCCGATAGCAAGTATATAGAAGAAGCCAAAGAATTTTTAGCAAGATTTTTACTAATTTTTTTATATATATGTTAATAAAGAGAGAGAGGCAAGGTGTTTCTTTTATTTTGGGGTGAGATATATTGTTCTTTATTATCGAGATGGTTTGTAGAATCTATATGTTAATAATAGTAATTAATGTGATATATCTTATATATTATGTTTATACAACTATGATTTTGCACCTGAACTGAGATCCATTAAGTATTAAAGCGCGTTTAAACGGAGAGAGAGAGGAGAGTAAAATCGATTAGCCACGGTATTCAGAAAATATGACAGTGCGCGCACTCACGCGCAAGCAGGATTACGAAAGGTTTTCACGATTTTTCGTTGTCCTCTTTAAGTGCGGCCAATGTGAAATCTCGTGACCCCTGTGCTGTACAGTGATGCAGCAGATATATATATATATAGAGGCAGTAATATAACAACAGCTGTGCGTCTGTGTATATATAAACGCGTTGCTTGAATGAAATTGCGTATTGTGCAAAGAAATAATTGGTCTTCAATGTAACTATGTTAATTGGTCCCTGAATAATAGCTGTTAATTTTTATAAGGTATTGATAATTGCAACGAATACATTGCTAAAATTTCTGTTTTTGTTCGTTAAAATATACGTAAAAAATTTATGCTAATACCACTACAGTTATCCTCTTCCTCTATTATATTTAAAGTGACATTTCCTCATTTTTTCCCCGACCCGCCCTGAACAATTTTTGAACAAATTTTTGAACAATTTTTTAACAATTTTAGAAAAGTTTTTGAACCGTTTGCGTACAATACCCAGAAAATTAATGAAAATTAATACGGACAATTTCCAGAATATATAATATCGCATTATTTTATATAGCCCTTCAGCGTTAACCATTCTAATAAGTACTCGACAATAAATAAATCAATAAATACCCAAAATT
>JAWWEQ010048654.1:0-15483 GCA_035583055.1 Torymus tubicola | reverse complement strand
TGTTATTCGTTGGCCCAAAAACTTGACCAACCGTTGCAGTTAAGCCATTTTAGTTGGGTTATTTTCTACCAGGGTAGAGATAGTAATATTTTCGCTTCAGTTTTTTATTTGTAATTATTTTCAAGCTATTATAATTTTTTTCCACTAGAGGCATACACTCCGTATTGCATGCAATCTCTTTTCTAATAATTTTTTATATTTTTCTGCACTCGTTATACTTATCTATACGAAATTTTTATTATTGATATGTTTATTCTCATAAAAACTCATTAGCATGATATCATCTGTGTTTAACAAGTCTCAGTAACTGAAAAAAATAATTCTTAGATATAGGTTGCAACTGGTTAAAAAATACTATCGTAAACAAGTGATTATATTATACAATGAGTTTCAGCCTTGAAATATTAAATTTTGTAATTTAATACCATCATCATCATTAAAAATTCATTATATATTCCCACTTATCGCTTGCTCCACAGTGTAAAATATTCAATCACCTCTGGCTCTAACAGTAGACAAGATTTAAGTTTGATCTTCTCCTCTTGATTCAATTTTGCCTTTAGAGTATAATAAAAGAAAAAATGAAATAACCGTTCTATCATTTACCAAAAGAAAATGATTAAAAATACAACTCATTACATCACTTAAAAAGAAAACAAATTTTCAATTATTATTCTTTTAAATCACGAAAGTACTTATCAAATTAAAAGATCTGAAAAGAAACTAGCGCTGTCGCGCGCCAACCCATCGCTGTCTATGTAAAAACGAAGATTTTACATTATAGGCACGACCGCACTGCTAAAAAGAATTTTGTATTTTCATCGAAATAAAAATTGCAACACTTCAAATACTTATAAAAACTTTATGTACAATAATAATAATAAAACTATTCAGCCCCATTTATTTAAGTCGATTAATAAGCGAAAATTGACTATAATGTATTAAGACATTAAAAAATCGTTTTTATACATTTAACTCGTCAGGAATTCATTTTATATGAAAATGTTAAATAGAAAAAAGTATTGTTGAAATATTATCTATAACTTTTGTATGTAACATTTTGGCGTGAAATCAAATTCTGTTAAATTGTAGCTGAAAATTGTCCATTTTATGTATATTTAGGTGTTTAAACTCGTTTTTATACCTCTAACTCGTTAGGAATTGATTTTATATAAAAATGTTAAATAGGAACAAGTTTTGTTGTAATATTATCTACAACTTTTGTATTTAACATTTTTATATAAAATTAAATCATATTAAGCTATAAACGAAAATCGATCATTTTAGGTACATTTAGGCATTAAAAATCGTTTTTTTTTTATTTAACTCGTCAGGAATTAATTGTAGAAAAAAATGTTCAAGAGGAAAAAGTTTTGATGATTAGAAATGATTATTTTAATGTTTGTAGCGGTTTTTTCGCTATTTCATTGCCAAATATTGTTCATAGAAAAAAATGGTTAATGTAAGAAAGATGTATTTTTATTAGTTTTAGCAGATGCACTTACAGTTTTAGAATTTTAATTTCATTTTGTACCCATTATATTGAAAAATCGTTTTTTCACATTTTTAAAAGCTCTGGCGTTTTTTAAATTTCTTACCGATTTCGCTCAATATAGAACCATATCTTACTGTTAATTAGACGAATATATGATTAAAAAATCAGCGAGATCCGTCAATTTTTCAGTGAGATAATCGGGTTGGGTTACTTGATTACATACATACGTACAGATATACATGCATCTTGAAAAATGCTTAAAATGAACTCATTTTGGGTGGAAAATGATTTTTATGTTTTACATTTTCGGAATTTGATACGTTACAATTTTCACTATGATGAAATTATAAGTCTCTCCCGAGAAGCGGTCGTGCCTAAAAAATCAGTTTGTCGTGTTAGAAGAGAAAGAAGCTATTGAACTAAAAACTATTCTATTTCAACAATACACTGAAAATGATACTATTTTGGTGACGCGCACTAAAAAGATTTGCTGAGCACTAAAGATTTTATTTAAAAAATGATTTTCTTTTATGAAAATTTATATTAGCACCTACTTGTAAATACTCTATACAATTTTTAAAATTTATTGATTATTTCATGAAGGAATGACGTTTCAAAATCATTCACAATTAGATTTTCAATAATGATTAAGGTACCATTAAGAACATTAAATTTTTTATAAAAATTCTATCATTTCATCACTGATATTAAAAATTAGTGGAATAAAGTTTTCTTTATAAGTTTCACAAATAAAAATCATCTCTGACGTAGACTCTTCTTCAGCACTTAATGAAAATAGTATATTTTGATACTAGTTCGTAAAAGTGATTTTATCCTCCGATATATCCGTGTGGACGTTTACGCCCGAGCGAAACGAGGGTGAAAAGGTCACAGGAGGTTAAAATCACCTTATCGCCCGCGTATCGAATAGTATTTTTTGGCACGACGTGCACAAAGCTTGATTTAGCGCATGCTTTTTTATTCAAGCGTGTGTAAAATCGAGCTTTGCGCACGGAGTGTCAAAAAGAATCTTCTTCAGTTCGCAGCCAAAATAGAATCGTGTTCAACGCATCTTTAAAATAAAAACACTTTCAGGGTGTCGTTGAAATACAGTCCTCCTTCTGGCGGTGGTTCTCTTTCTTCAATCATATTATCAATACTGTAATTGGAAGGATTGCATTGAGGTGGACTGTAGTCTCTTCTTCTTCGAATCTGATGAGTTATTGGCTATATGTGCATAATTCAAGTGCGTGAATGCGTACTCGCACCTCAGTGGAATAGATATGGGACGAAGAAGAAAAGATAAATGTAGATGATCCAAGATTCATAATTTGATAAGTATCTATTCACCTTCGCAACAAAAAGATACAAGAGAACAAAAAGGTACCGGGAAAAATTAAAGTTTTTGAGAAAAATGCCTTTTTCCAAAAAGTGATGGTATGAATAAATACAATTGACAAAAATGAAAAACGATGTTTATCTGTGAAGAGATATTTCTGTTGAATATCTAATGTTTGAGCAACGCCATGGAGAAATTTTCAATTTGCAGAAATGTGGATTCCAAACAATTCAATTAAGTTTATGGTTTTCGTATGATTGTGATCTCAATTACACTGTAACGTGTGAGGAAATTTAGTGGGTTTCTGGCTCTTTCTGAATTGCAATCCCAGAGAGCTGTCTTCAGCTGAATAAAATATAGAGATTATCTCGCTAGTTTATAAATAGAATTAATTAATCTGTTGATTGACAAATAGAAGAAATTTGAAAAGATTTTTCAATTTTCTTTAAAGTTTGCATCATTTTTCTGGATTTTCCATATAAAAAAAACCTACAAACATTTCTACTGAAAATTCTACAGAAGTGCCTATAAAAAATATGTGTGCAAAGTTTCAAAAGAAAATTCTGCAAAAAGTCTTGCAAAAAATATTTCATATTTTAAAAAACATTAAAACGTTAAAAAAGCTAAAGAAAACGACTATTTGCTTCCGCGTAATAACAGGTTTTATTTAAATGTTATAATGTTTTAAATATTAATAAAACAAAAATAATTTTTTTGTACAAATTTGAAATTTTTTTGCAAGAATTTTTGTAGAATTTTCTTTTTGAAAGTAATATTTCTTGTAGAAATGCCTGCAGAAGTTTTCTACAGATTATTTTTTTTACTATTTAATGTATTGTTAAACATTCAATATAACGATGCAATAAAAGAAATGAAATAAAGAAAAAGAAAAAGAAAAAGAAAAAATAAAATGCTAAAAGGCAAAGTGAATTCGTAAACACGTCTTAACAACGTTTGAATTTTAAGCAATTAGTTTGATTACAAAACGAAAGTTAGGCATTGCATACATAAAACCCATTGATTATACATAGCGCATGTTCGATCCTACGCGTTAATAATGTACATACATCCTGCCTGAGAGAGGAGGCGGGGGTTTTAAATTCGAAGTCGATCGAGCTGCGCTTCCGCACTCGCGCGCGTATATTCTGGGGAGGCGAGGGCTTCATCAAGTTCACGTCCGGTCGCGCGATCGCTCCTCTGCGCGCGCGCACATACACACGCGCGCATACACGTACACGAGCAGGATTCCTCGCGCTCCTCTATCCCTCACCCGCCCTCGTAATGAACGATCGATCATCGCTCGGAAGTCGAAACTATCGAGCCGAACTTTCAAGCGGCGGCGGCGGCTAGGTATACGCGCCAGTATACACCCTGCTCGATTCTCTCCGTAAAGTGTAAATATTCTTTCGGGGATAGGAAGGTGCCGATATTGGCCGATCTCGAGGCAAAGCTATTTTTTAAAATTGATGCAGTGAAGGAAAGAATGGAGAAACGTTGCATTCAAAAGATGAGTCAGTCTACAAGGGTAATAAGATTACGGAAAGCAGCACTGCCGACGTCTTATTTCGCGAAATTGCATTCCAAACTCCGACATTTCCTCGATTAAATGGAGAGAGAGGGAGGCAGACTATACGAAACTCATTTGGCTGAAAGAAAAGTTTCGATCTTTCTTTATTTCGATTACCGTTCAATTTCTGCACTTGTTAGATACTAATTTCAGTCGAGCGGCACTGCCATCATATTTTTAGAAACTAATAAGCCACTTTCAAGTATGAAATAACAGAAAAATTCTCAATTCTGAAATTTCCTTTTTCCAAAAGCAATAAACTCTCTTCACAATAAATCATGCAAATCTAGTTCCAAGATAAGTATGTTAACATTAACGTAATAACTTTCCACACGTGATTTTCAAATTTTTTTTATGACCGTAAATTTGTTCACGAAAAATCATTACATACCGCCCCATCCAACGATTTTAGAAGAAAAGTAATCTCTGAAAGGAAGTCTTCTTCCGGTTTTAATCGAAATAACGCCCTCGGCGACATTCAAGTTAAACATTGTAATAAAGGTTTGCGTGATGAAAAAATTCTATCCCCTTTCTTAACACCAATCGATTTTCAATAGTTCAACAAAGGCTTTGCAAATCCCCGCACGCGCCATGCGCTTCGAGTAATGCTCGGTATTCAAAGTCTCACATAAACAATGAAACTCGCGTTCGCACTAGCGCGGTTTCACCTTTCCTTTTCCCGCTTTTCGGCCCTTTCCGGGATGTTGAAAACTGGGCGATTCTGAAAGCGCTCGAACTATCGACTCTTCCAAAGACAAAGCATGAATTCAGCTATCGCTACATAAATTTCAAGTGTCAGCAGGATCCGTTGAATTTTATGTTCGAACTAATTTAAGCAAGATCAAATAAGATTAATTTCTTGCAATATCTAAAGAATTGACAAAAAATTGTTTCAAGATTATCTTCGCAATATAACTATCATATATACTGGTTACAATGCTTTATGTATGGATGTAAACAGCCTTTATAAAAATAATTACACTTATATTATAAAAATAAATTCTTACACTGTAAACTGCAACATTCAGGGGCCTACTCTATTTTTAATATTTTTTCCTATATACTTTGCTTATCAGATCGTAATTATTGCTGTTTCACTTTGAAAATCTCGCACTAACTCTGCAAGAATTTACAATGATATAGTAATGCGTTTATAGTTATTCATAAATAATAGCTGAACTCTAGACATTTTTCAGAATAATAATTCTTTATTACTAATGATATTCAGTTTGTACTTTAAATATTGTTAAATACACATTAACCGTATTCACTTTTCACTACGTGCAAAATTTAAACAGCTCATTTGCATTTTGTCTGTACAGTTTTTAATATTAACGGGGCTTTAGATATATTTTTCACTGCTATTAGCAGACATATTGACATTCAATTAATATCGTTAATATAATTTTGACTCTTGAACTTGTTTTGACGTTAAAAGTAACAATTTTTATTTATGTACTTTGTATGCTTAAATCTGACTATTATTTATAAATTGTATTTACTTTTGAAAAAATGGACAGATCAGGCCGACGAAATGTTGCATTAAATACCTTGAAAAGTTATTTTTGTTATTTTAGTGGATAAACACCTTATGTTGATCCATGAAAAGTATACGTTATATAAATATATAAATCAACATCGCTTTATGTGCTCACAAAAATCCCAATAACACATCAAACAATTTAAACTAAACTTTAACATCTATGTATATATAAACTGTAGGACGTGTAAAAAATTGTTTGATCTAATTATAAAATAATAACATATGAATGGTATGTTTTCAGTCTTAAATTCTTAAAATATTCATAATTTCGAGTCATATTCACCAACACTATGGGCAAAGCTGCGATCAAAGATGCTAGCTATAACCATAATACAATGTGACTCTTTATGAAATTTGATTATTTTACACGTTAGACGATAAGATGTTTATTTTTTAGTTTAAAATATTTACTCGATGCATCCGTATTAAAACTTATACGTACTGTAATGCTTTGGCATGTTCAGAAGTCGAAATCCCAATGGTTTTGCCCAAGACCATTCCTTAAGTAGGGAGAACCTAGTCTATGTCAGGGTGATAAGGTATTTTCAATGCTGACTCAACAACTTTGGGTCATAACTCATAATTGAGCTTACAGTGTCATAGGTATATGATCGGTCAACATATCAACCCACCATTAGTTTAGCGGTATTGTTAGTTGAAACTGGATCACTAAGTATTGCTTCTATAGATATCCTAAAGTAAACTAACTAAATTTTTGTTCTTCTATTGTCGAGAAAAAAATGTCTTCGGAGAGAAAAATAATGAATTGCAGAAAAATTTATCAGTCACCATCGAAATTTTACAAATTTGTTAGTAAAAATTCATAAGCATCCATATAAAAATGGGGAACTAACAAATTATACGAGAAGTCTGGAAATGTCCCCGCTTTTCACTATATACACGAACAACTGCACAATATCAATGATATGCTACAGCTTGGTTTGAAAGTTCAAAGAGGAAGGTATATTGATTAAATGCATACATCGATGTTGCCGCTGAGAGCGCGTATTGTATAAATGAGTTAATAATTCGTGAGAGTAGCGGTCAGTTGCGGAACGTCTTAGGATATTTTAATAAAAGCAGCTGCAGAAGCAAATGCCAGGAATAGCACGATATACGGAGTAGGATGCAATAGAGAAGGGTGGCGCAGCAACGAAATCCTGAATACGTCGTAAAGGGAGAATGCCATCGCCATATCCTCGAGCTCGCGCGCAGAAGCCCATTTATCCGGCGCACGGGAGTCTATCGATACGCATGCACGCGAGAGAGGAGAAGCCAGAGTATAAAGGCTTATGCAAATGACGCGGCGATACGTCGACGGCTATCACTATATGTATATCGGCAACATATTCAGCGATGTACTTATGGAGAGAGCGAACGAGCGCCAGCCGCGCGAAGCGAAGCCTTGTATAGGTCTTGGAATTCTCCACGGCGGAAGCTCGAAACTTGTTTACGCCGAGATGTGAGACGGCTGCTGCTACCCGTACTGCTGGAGCAGCAGCGGCAGCAGCTCTAGCTGATGACAAGTTAGCGCGTTTAATTGCTTTCGCGGCACAGTGCTGCTGCTGCGCTTGCTGTTGACACTTCGCGCTATTTTCTACAAAGTCGCGCGACATGTCGGCCGAATTGTTGTTCTGCGCGCTCGGGACAAGATATTTGCAATTACACCATTCTTTCGCGATTAAAGGCCAGCAATGTTTACACCCGCAATACAGTGCAAACCTAGCTCGGAAATATTTGCCGCTATGGACAGAACTAAATGAAAAGTTATAGCCCCTAATTCACGTCTTTATTTTTCATGATATGCGAAACTTCAAAACGAGCGTTTCGAACACGACGAAAAATTGTCTGTTTACTGCATTCGTTCTATCATCAACCCGTGTCCGAATGTGCTTTATATCACATTCTCTTGCTTAACTTGGGTGATCAGTGGAGGCGTAGCTCCCCTACCCTGCCAAAGTACCGGTTGTTGCAGCCTTAATCACATTTTGATAACACTGTCAGTTGCAATAGTATAGTGGACAAACTGGAAAATTAAATGAGGATTTTGAAACGAACCAATAGGTTAATAATGAATGTAAATGTCAATTCGTCTCGCAAATCGCAGTGCGCTTGTTCGAAATTCGACGCAAGCCGAGAGAGAAATTTCAAAATATGCGTACGGCGCACCACCTGCAAACGACTTACATCAATTAACGCCAATGCAGAATTTGGAAAAATTCGCTGGTCCTACCCGCGACGCATTCATTATCGGCCCTGGAGTATATTTTATCGTCAGCCGCGACGGCAGAGCATGAGAGTGCGCGAGTAAGCGTTCGATTGTCGCCCGATGCTGTTCATTAATTAAAACCCCGTACGTATGCATTAAGCAGCACCAGGTCGTCGGCAAAGAGCGACCGGATGTTCCCGTCGGAGATAGCGTACTTTCATTCGCCTGCACATGCGTGAGCGAATAAATTGATATGCACACGTGAAATGTGCAGAGTACGGCATAAAATTCAAATGACGTACACCCTAATTACATGTAACGCTGAAAATTCGCCGATGTTCGAGCTCTAGTCAGGTGGATAAAAACTTGTAATTATTCATATCGAGCAGAAATTGGTGTAGATATTTTCATCCCGGCGTGTCCTAAAATGAATATTCATGCTAAAAACCTTGAGCAGGATTGAAAAAGTATAAAGTTAAATCAACCCTTCAGAAACTAATCGTTATCTATTCGAAGTTTAACCTAAATTCGCAATAGATAAAAATACTTCCAAAGCTTGATGATTTTTAAAAAAAAAAGACAAATTTTACAGAACCTGACAAAAATCCAGAAATATTTCTGTTGAAATTTGTATAAGAAATCATGTCTCCAAAAATATTATACTGACAAAAACAAGCCATAGACTACGGAAAATCAATTTTAACAGGTCTTTAAACCTCGATTTCTCGGATCTAACAGCCCTTGTAGTTCCATCAAATAGATACTTTTCTGTATGAGTAATTTAATTTCAAATATATTTCTTGAACTTAAAAATTAACGTTGCAATGACGGTTCCAAGATGAAAATCAAACTTTACTTAATGTATACATTTTCGAAAAACAGATCAATATTTTAAGATAATTGTGCATTTCACCCCAAATTGTCTGTTGGGCTCATCAATAAGATGACAGACGATTTTATCTTATAAGCACAGTGGTATATTAATCCGGGCTATACGCACTTAATATATCATTGTGCGCCTAAGATAAAATCGACTGTCATCTGACTGATGAGCTCAACAGACAATTTGGCGTGAAACACATCATTATCTTAAAATCTTTACCATTTATCCAAAATTTCTTTATTATTTTCGTTTCCTAAAAATTCTTATCTGATTCGTAAAGTTCGATAAATTTCAACTTAAAATAAAATTGATTCTATATTATTTTGTTAAAAATTACATTTTCAAAGAGATTATAGAGCTAGATAAAAAATGCTAAAATTAAAGCTTTTTTCGTTGAAAAATATTAATTTCGCAAAAAATTACAAATAATCGTATTTTGAATAAATACGTCAAAAAGTATTTAATGATTTCTTATCTTCGATTGCTTTTAATTATGTTACACGTGACATGTCAGTAATGTTTAAATTGATACTAGCAGATAGCCGTGGATGACGTTAGAAATCTAATCAATAGATGTATTTATTGGATTATTAAAATTCGTTGTAAATAAAAGGCATGTAATAACTTGAATTAAAAAAAATGACTCTCGCACATGAAATTCAATTTAATAATTTATCAAAAATTTAAGCGTGTAAAACGAACATTTTTAAACATATATCGATTTTTCACTTGTAATAAGTCATGAAGATGTCATCTTTTAAAATATTTTAATATGGGCACCGCCTATACTCTACACATTCACACTCTACACAGGGAGGTTATTCTACATGGGCATACTCTACACAGATTTTCTCTACACGCACACACTCTACACAAGCATTTAAGTGAAAAATTCTAAAGGAGCATACTTTACACAACTTTTCTCTACACGCACACACTCTACACAAGCTTTTTAGGGGAAATTTCTAAACGAGCATACTCTACACAGTTATTTTCTTTACGAATATGTCCTGCACATAAGCTTTTTGGTGAAGATTTCGAAGTGACTGTACTCTACACAATTATTTATTCTTTTTTATTTTTTTTTATTAATTATTTTTCCTTCATCGAATTTTTTCACAATAGTATATTATGATACATGTGCTCGAAGTAGCCCATTATTTCACGGCGTAAGATTAGCTCTCGAGCGCAGCAAGATGTGAGTATGAGAATGTACTATTATGAGAATATTCGGTGAAGGAAAAAAAAAAATAATTGTATAGAGTACGGTCACTTCGAAATCTTCACCAAAAAGCTTAAGTGCAGAACATATACCTTAAGAAAATAACTGTGTAGAGTATGCTCGTTTAGAAATTTCCCCCCAGAAAGCTTGTGTAGAGTGTGTGCGTGTAGAGTATGCTCCTTTAGAATTTTTCACCTAAAAGCTTGTGTAGAGTGTGTGCGTGCAGAGTATGCTCCTTTAGAATTTTTCACCTAAAAGCTTGTGTAGAGTGTGTGCATGTAAAGAAAATCTGTGTAGAGTATGCCCATGTAGAATAACCTCCCTGTGTAGAGTGTGAATGTGTAGAGTATAGACGGTGCCTTAATATGCCTATACTCCATAGATGGTTTACTATGAATATAAGGTAATTTGACAACTCACAAATTTTCACTGTCCTGCTTTATGAAAAACTTTACAGGTATCAATAAATAAAATATGTAAATAATGTTGCTCATAGATTATTACAACATTTTCACTTCATTACATGAAAATTCAATCGTAAAGTGAAGTATGAGCTACAGCTATAAAGATATAATATTAGTTTAAAAACTGAATGAACTTTTTTTACAAATGCCAAAACGATCATTCTACAAGTTTTCTTAGTGCTGAAACGTGTAAAAAGGATAATCAAATTACTGCGAGTTACCTTAGATAAAAATATAAAATTTTGCGTCTAATTTATTTAACCTTTAAGAGCGAAAAATTCAGTCTACTGGATTGATCGATGAGCGACATTTTATTCATAATCTATCTGTGATGTAAGATATCTTTCTTATGGATTTTCTTAGAAGGATAAAAAATCCGAACACTCACCCTCTACTTATTAGACCATATTATGTTTAATTTTTTTCAATTGTTCGTTTAACCCTTCGTATATTCAAAATAAGATATAGATGAAAATATTAAATTCAATCAATGAAAATTTTCGTAATGATAGTCTTAGTGGCCCAACTGTCTCAAGATTGATTTTTTATGTAATAATAAAAAGAACCGAGCTATTCATAATAAGGTGACATTCTAAATGTTTTTAGCACACTCTTTTTTATGTCTAGTACTATAAATAATATAATTAATAAAATGCATGTTTTCGCAGTGAGCATCTTTTAACAAACAACATTTTTTTAATTGTAAAATATTGAAAAATCTTGATAAATATTGAAAAAAGGAGAATATTGATTTTCTTAAAACAGTAAAAATTGGAAATTGAAGAGTCTTAAATATCATTCTAAAAGAAAAAAATAAAAATAGGCAAAAGTAGCTTTTATTTAAGATTTCAAAATTAAAAAATATTAATTTTATTCATAGTTATAAAAGATTAAACTTGAGCAACAGAAATACATGAAAATATGCAAGAAGTCGAATAGCGAATTACAGAATATTAACAGTGCATTTTTAGGTTGACATATGAATTATAAATTATAAAGCTGATGAATAAGTCGATTGTTTATTAGTTTGTAATTCTACCGTTTTTATTTACGTAATTACATAAACTCATGTTTTTACATGAATTTAAGTGTCTGTTAATAAAAAATGTATGAAAATGAAGCTTTGCGTGCGGGTTAGGCACCACTATATATTTGTAAATCAATCGTTTCTTTGGCAGTCAAATTATTTCGTAATAAATTAAAAAATTCAACGAGTAACATTATCGGAATGATTTAGTAAATATTTATCATTCTCTATATGTTCCGAAAATTAAATAATTTCGTTTTTCATTTATTTTTCAATTTCATCTCATATCCTAAGAATTAAAAAATTATTTCCAACACCTGTCACTCTAGACAGGAATCCACCTTAAACGCGGATGACCGAGAAGCTATAAGAATTAACTTTTCATCGGATATTCCTGCGTTTTTCATTTGATCGTGATCTAAAGCAGACCCAAAATTTTGTTGCTTCTGTATGTTCTCCTTTAGTACAATTTTCTGATTCCCCGGTTCCTAAAACATTGAGAACAATATAATGTATGTTCACTACTATTCAATAAAGCGGAGAAAATCATTAAATCGAAAATAGCAATTAAAGTTGAATCGGTGCAATTACCAACTACGGAGCAATGCGATTAATCGATTTCCTCGCGTTTCGCAACACGAAAAACAAAAGGAAACGGTGCGCTGACTTGCGCTCCGGCCCACATACGCGCTCCTCGATATTACAGCTAATTACGTTTACTCGCTCTCTCCTGCCTCGTCCACTTTCTCTTGGCGACTACTTTCTCCTCATGTAGTACACGAGGCGCGCACACTTGCGCAACGTCGATATCGGTAAACAGCAGTCGAGCAGTTCACCCCGCTTACAGCGCATAACCCTGCGAAGAGAGGGGAGAAGAGAACGTGCAACAGCGACGGTGAGTCCGTGTAAGCCCGGCACAACAGCAGTAGAAGCACGACGGAATCGCGCTAGCAAGTTTATCGTTTATATGCACGTGTACTTACAGTGTCTTACGCCTGCCCAGCCCCCCCCCCCCCACTTCCTCTCTCTCTCTCTCTCACCCCTCCCTCTTCAGAGCTCCACGAAGCATTTTCGAGCGTCTATACGTCATTACGTGCATATTGCGAGATCCGCTCGCCCGTGCTAAGCCATACCATCAACAAAAGATTAAACAATCATTGGTATTAATAACACCATGCAACTGTACTTGTTAACATATCGATTTCTCGTTATTCGCAAGATGATTTTCGGACTTTAGTGCTCGATCTAACGACGTTTTTCCATCCGAAAAATTTTTATCTGTAACAAGTCATGCTGATATATACGACTTTACCAGCAAATGTTTTTATTTATCATTGAAAGCATTTATGAGTTACTATCTGAAAGTATTTTTCCATTTTCATATATGATTATACTTTTTCCTTATTGTAATAGCATCTGAAATGTAGCAAAAATATATTTCATTGGTACCTGACAAGTACTATTAAATTATTTCAAGACGGAATTTCAGGAGAAATAGTATTTTCTAGAATTTATTCAAATGTTCGCCGCGAGTTGCGTATGCGAGAATGTACCTTACAAACAAGCCAAACTATTTTATACAGGAATTCGTATGTGGCACTAATGACAATTTCCTTGTCAGATAAATATTATCATAAGACTAATGCGATGGCAAAAAGATTAGGGCCAGCATTTACAGGGCAAGCAAGCCCCGAGAAAAGCCAGGGCAAGAGAAACAACAGAGGCAGTGCGCGCGAAAGGGCGAGTGTAAGAGTGAGGGAGGGAGGGGAGCACAGAGAGGCCAGGGAGTACTGCAGTCAAATCAGCTGGAATCGGGTCAGCTCTCTCGTGTCGATACCAGAGAGAAGCTGCGCGCGCGCGAAAGAGAGAGAAAGTGCGAAAGATGGAGCTTCATCACCCGTATCACGCGCTAGTTGGGTCCGCACGCGCGCACAACCCCGATAGTATCTTAATCTAAAACCTAATATTTCGCTTTGCCTCGTTAAATTTACACTTTAATAAATTCATAACGCTGGAGGCTCTACTCACTGCAGCTATATATACCCGGCTAAGCAAACTCGCACGCCCGCTCTCCTGTGTGGCTCCGCAGCTATACGTGGACACAATTGCACAGTATAAAAAAATTTATTATCATATCTCTTGCAGCTTACTGCCCCTAGACAGTTTTTATTTTCATTTCGTGCTTTCGATTAATCAATCAGAGTGACCGGCTTGCAACTTGACAAAGTAGTTATTGTGCTTTGTTGCGCGGGTCAATTTCACGTTCTAGATTTTATGGGGACAACTGAGAAACATCACATATATTATATTATAATAAAAATTATCTTTTCCGGGTACTTTTGCTTTTATGATACTCAGACTCGACTGCCACAAAATGTGTAAAATGCTTGGACAATGAATTTTTCATTTAAAATTATATCTCAATGTGTTTTATAATTCTCTTTACACCAGCCTCCGAATAACCAGTAGTAACAGAAATTATATGCGCTCAAAATCATACAAGAATGTTGAGCAATGAGGCCTTTTATAAAGTTTAACATATCTGAAATTTGATCAAATTATACGTTCCACATATTTCATACGTCATTTGTCAATTTAAAAGTGAAAATAAAAATCATAATATGCATAATACATAGAACTACTACTTGACAATACGTTTTATACGGCCGCGTATTTCTAACAAATATTAAAAATGAGCTTTTCTCATTTCGAATTCATATAATTATGGCTCTTGCTATTTGACCGTTTAAGATGTGAAGTACTATCACGAGCTCAGCTGCTCGACTGTACATCCGAGCCCTGACTGTCAGCATAACGATAAGAATAAGGTGCGCGCGAGGTCTTCGAGTAAATTAAGCAGCATTAACTCCGTTCATAAAGTACCGAATTGAAATCCGCGGGTTCGTGTGTTCAAGTCCCGGTTGGTATGCATTTATTCACTCGTCTTCTACTCGAGTTATTTCTAAAATTATTTCCCCCTTGCATCTTAAAAATAATAAAAATTTTTTTTGAAAGCACGCTCTTTTTCAAGTTCTTTAGGCCTTTCTGAAGGTGCACAAAATAAAATCATGCTCGATTTGATATTATTTTTTTTTTTTTGGCAATATTGGATTTCCATAAAATGATAACAAATTCTGTAAACATGTACGGGTTCAACTCTTAAACTCGTTTTATTGTAAATTTTAACCTCAACTTCAATCTGAGGAAATTTTTAAAGAAATTAACATTTTCCAACTCTAAAAAAATCCTGAAAATTCTTGCTTTTATGTTTCATTCTTCTTTTAAAGTTTATATTGACTGATCTTTCGTAAAATAATTTTTCTACATTCAAAAAGGCCGAAAGAACAAGAAAAAATTTCTTATTAATCAAGACGTAAGAGCAAAATCATTTTGGGAATAACTCACGTACTTTGTATACATAATTCTGATAGTCAAATAATAAAGGTGCATAATTATTATATTTTCTTACACATATGTGGAATATATTATAATGATGAAGCAATTACAATGAAAAAAAAAATTGAAAAGAAAAAGAGAGCTAGTCAACATATAAAAAATATCTGACTGCAAGGCGACTAGTCAATTTTATTCTAAAAGCCGTAACGCGGGGTACAATATTATTAATTGTCCCACAAGTCACTCTTATATTTTCTGTATACGGAGAGAAATAGTATAATAAATACTAAAATAATCTATAACAAAAATTACTATATTGTGTAGGAAAAGTGTGACAT
>JAWWEQ010048653.1:0-15485 GCA_035583055.1 Torymus tubicola | reverse complement strand
ATAATGTACTTTCGAATGGTCAATCCAAAAAAAAATCCAGGTGAGTGCAATTTTGACCCTCTTATCCCGCTATAGCCTTTCTCAAATATCGCAGATAGAAGTAGAGGAAAACGTGATTAAATATATACAAAATTATGATGATAATGTGCAAGTAGTCAGTAATATCAGAAATAATAATATAGAATTAGAGCTGTGCTACTTAGAAAAATTAGATATTGATGTAGCAAAACAAAATGATTTAGAACAATTAATGTTATTAAAATTTATACCAGAAGACTTTCATGAATTTTACGAAAACTTTATAATGTAATTAGATGAGATGATGCAATGTATTTATTAATTTATCGATATGTTCTCTAATTTTTTATTTATATTATTATTTATATAATGAGATATGACTTAAAAAAATATATTTTTGTTATTATTTAAAATGTGATATATTGATATTAAAAGATGATCATACAAAAGAGTATGCATTTTAAATATATTTTCTATTCCGAATCCCTTTTTTCTTGTATAACGAAAAATAATTTTAAATATTTTATGTATTAGTATATAATAGGTACAGATGTAACTATAAATGGATTTCAAATTTACAATTAGAATGCATGAAAATCTACGGTTTTCCAAGAATTTTAATTTGAAATTTTCTTTCAAATTTAGAGGCACACATAAAATTTACTCCTACTTAAGAATTAAAATATCATTAATTATTTTGCATTTTTATTGAAAAGTTCATTTTGTAATACAGTGTAATGAATTTACTCATGCCAACTTAAGTAGATACCTTCTCGAAACGGATTCTGAGGTGGTACCTTCTTCAAGCGCATTCTAAGGAGGTATCTTCTTTTACCAAGCCGTCGATTGGTTCACGAGCAGGAAACCGTGACCTTAAATCCACCTCATGTAGCCGCCTTTGCACCGCTTGGACACCTACCATTTTTGCCAACAAAGCTGTATTAGATATTCCACAGGACTCAGATCGAGGATTTCGTAGCGCTTGATTAATAATCTGACAGTCTTCACGAGTGGTTGTTACGGGGGCCGACTCTGCCCATTCTTGTGTCGAAATATGCCCTATTGTTGATAACGGGTCCAAACCCGAGATACAAAAGAGCCATGTATCCCAAACCTTCTTGAGACATCTGCCTGAGAGAATCCTTCTCGGAAAAGAACAAAAATTAAACATTTTTATTCATTTAAATTTAAGATCAAATTAATTTTCCTAATTTACATTCAATGTTGCAGAGCCTACTCCCCCAAAACACGTGATTTTCCGTTTTTTTAAAAGTTATATAGAATGGCGTAGAAAAATGGTAAAAAATTATTTATTTTGAAATTAAAGACGAAGAGTTGAACTTTAAGCTCCCTCAATCAGATTTAATGAAAAAAAAATGTATACAAATCGGTGGAGCTTGGTAAACTTTGCAATTTTTTAAGTTTTAATAGGTGCCCTTGAAAAAAATCGATAGGGATATGATGATTTTTCGCTGTACTACAATTTTGTTGCGAAGTGTATTTATGGAACCCTCTAAATTTCTGCATGAAATGCTAAAGTACATAGTGGCACAAGAGGACAGTAAAGTGATACTGTCGCTAAAGCACAAGAATAGTTAAGCAGATTCGTACAGGAAAACAGGGTTGATCTCCTAAAACATACCGAAGTCAGCAAGTCGGATGTGAAAGAGATACGGAAATGAACAAAACACTAAAAATTCTAGATTTTAAACCTAGTAACTCTGATCGTTATGTCTATTTTCGTCGTCAAAGAAAAGAATTATCGTCAGTTCTATTATGAGTAGAAGATTTCTTTATCACAAGCAAAACCACGGACTCTATTAAACCAATCAAAACGGGATTATCTAGTTACTTCAATGTAAAATATTTAGGCCCCCCCCCTAAATATTGTTTAGGCATAGAGATAAAGCAATTAAGGGATAGTATTACTCTATCACGGAAAACATATATCAAGGACATATTGAATCATTATTATATGATAGAAGCAAATCCTGTGCATCTACCCGTAGAAGTCAAACGTCACTGAACAGATCCGACGATTACTGACGGCACTTCTAAAATAAACGTAGCGTATCCTGAATTAATTGGATCGTTCATGTATCTTTCGGTGGGTACTCGGTCTGAAATCTCACATACGGTTCATATCCTCAGTCAGTTCAATGACTGCTACAAGTTAAGCATTGAAAGACATCAAAGGGGATACTGCGTTCCTTAGTTGGTACTATTGAGTTATGCTTAGTGTATGAATAATCTGTTGGGAGCATAGATCTCTTCTGGTAAATATAATAATATAATATATAGAAACTATAATACTATAATATATACAAACTGGCCCGTTGTGGCAGAACATGCCGCATGCCCAGTGAATAGCTGCGCGCATAGTGTATGCTGTCAATGTAATTTAATATATCATAACATAGATTTCAAATCTAATAGATCTTAGCAATATAGAAACGTATTGAATCAACATTGCGATTATAGATGGCTCATAAATGTGTGAGTTTGAATTATACTCGTAACTCAATAAATACAGGGGGGGGGGAGTGAGAGAGTAGCACCACCGCAACTCCACCAACAACTTCACCGCTGCGCTACTGATGAGGCGCTGGGTAGGGGGCAGAGTAACTGAATTTTTCAATTGAAAATTTGACTGGTTTAGACTCCAAGTAGCAACATGTTCACGAGTTCAGCCTCCCATGAGAAGCTATAACTTCAAACATTTCTATTATTTATTTTTATGCATTTTTTATATTTATTTATAATTAATAACTTAATCTTACTTAAAAAATCAGATAATTTTGCAGCTGATTTATCAGCTCATTTTTTACCTGGTTTCTCATGCGAAAATGTCATCTGAGATTCTGCTCTAGATGTTGTAAAGAACTTAAGTAAATTAAAAATCTGCTACTTCAGAATAGGCAATAGAATTATAGAATGTTTACGTCTTCCCTCCTCTTCCACCCCCAAAAGAACTGAAAAATGCATGTTTAGAAATATTTAACGTAATCTTTCAATTTCGTACATGAGATCTGAGATGATTTCTCAGGTCACACCTCAGGTAATTTATCTCGTGTACAAACTTTGTAACAATTGAAATTGATAAAATTCTTCTGAACACGTATTTTTGAGTTTATTTAGGGGTAAAACGCACTAAAAGCTGATTTTCAATTCTGAAGAAGCTAACTTCTAATTCAGGTAAGTTCTTTACAATATTCGAATCAGAATCTTGGATGACATTTTGAAATGAGAAATTAGGTTAAAAATTAGCTGATAAATTTGCTGAAAAATAACCTAATTTTTTTAGTACGATATTTATTTAGTTAAGTTAATCAATCTAATAATTTAGTAACTAAATATTAATTTTTTATAATAGGATATTGATTACATACTATGGACAGGCGATCTTCCACCTCATGACGTATGGAATCAAACGAGAGAAGAAAATCTTAAAATTCTTCACGAAACTGTTGATCAAATGGTGGCAATGTTTCCTGGTACCCCAATTTTTCCATCTTTAGGAAATCATGAAAGTGCTCCTGTAAACAGGTAATTCTCCTTTGTATAATATTTATAAATATTTAAAAATAACGAGCGGTATTTGACTAAGGCGGGAAGGTACTTGCTTCCCAAATGAAACATCGCTAGTCCGATTCGATTTCCTGATAGTTTTCCGGATTTTTTTGGTGGCGAAGAGCCATTATAACGGTCCAGTGTAAACCTGGTCTGTGGATCGGATTAACTAACAAGGAGAGGGTATAACCTGCGAAAATCGGATTTTCACTGGCATTGGAGAGTCGATTTGTATTACCTGAAAATAAAGTCCAGAGCTGATACCTTTGTCCAGTGGGCCCTTTTTCTTGAGATATCGGCAATTTAACCTGAAATATCCTCTAATTCGTTTAAAAATGACGTTTCTTCTATTGAGTGTCACATTGCAAATATTTATGATACTAAAACGACCAAACAGGCTTATAAAAATAGACAGTAAAAGAAAAAATTTAAGCACTGATTCATTCATAAATATTAATTTTTCAGAAAGTTACATGGAATCAAAGATACCGTAAGAAAATGGTTACATATAAGATTCATTTAATCGCTGAAAATAAAGTCAAATTTATAACTATTTTCTTACGGTATGTTTGATTGTTTGTAACTTCCTGAAAAATTAATTCTTTTTAAAGAATCAGAGCTTAAATTTTACCTTCCCTCTATTTAGTTAAAAAATGAAGTGACATTATTCATTTTTTAATAAAATAGAGGATATTTGAGGTTAAATTGCCAATATCTCAAGAAAAAGGACCAATTGGGCAAAATTGTTAACACTAAGCTTCATTTTGGATTTTTCTTGTTATTCAACAATTTTGTTGTTTGTATAACGTTGAAATATTACCGTCTGTTACAGTAAAGGAAACAGCAGTATCTTCGTTTACTCTTTGCAACTTGAATCTTCTACGGTCGTATCTTAATTTTAAACTGAATAATGATTCAGGCTACCTCAAGTTGTCGAAGAGATCGGACGTATCTCGCTGCTGGTAAATAAGCTCACCGTGAGTGCCAAATCTAACTATCTACAGTGTATATGAACTAAATACTAACTAGGAGAGGCTCAGACCTTACAAGGTTGATCACAGGTTGACCACAATCAAAGATTTTGCTCAAACTTTGAGATATGTTTTTGGATACGAAAATATGATAAAACATGAAATATTAGACCCAAACGCTTCGATAAGCTCGAGTTATCGACATTTTTAGTTGTATTTTAAGGAAATATTGCAAAAACTGCTCTTTTTATTTGTTAAATATTTAGTTTAGATAAAGCATACATACAATTGTAAATAATGAAATTAAAACTCGAGAGCGCCAAATTTTTGTTGTTTGCTACAATAGTAGAAACAAATGCTTTTCCTAAAAGAGACCAAGCAATCGTTATTGAAAGTAAGGATGACCTAAAACTAAGAGACCATATATGTGCAGTGGGTAGTATTCTTCAATCAATCAACGTGAAATTTGCCTCGAGAATATCAAATGGAAGAGTTTGTATTTTCCTAGTTAATAAAGAATTGATCGAAAATTTCGTAAGTAACAACACAAAAGTCATCATGTTTAAAGGATGAATTACATACTCGGAACTTGTAAACACATTAACAAGGTCTTACACATAGGCCTCTAACGCCAAAATCACTTGAAAAATAAAATAAATTATTATTATTAATAAAAAAATATTATATACTACAAGTATAACTTTGATCCTTTTAATCCTGAAATATAGTTTTCTTTAGAAAAAAACTTTGGCGTTACTTTTTTTTATTTAGACTAGTTGATGGATTTTGATGGAGTAAAGTGGTATAAAGCTCCGGATTTTTAAAATTAAACTTAAGGCGATCTAAGCTTCAAAATTGACCCGAATCCCTTATTTAATAATCTAACGTACGAACATTTATTTGAAAAAATAAGTCTGTCAGACGCTCTGTGTATGTAAATACTGTGCTAAAAAATTTGTTTGTATGATTCTATAATAATTTACTTTAGATATATCCATTTTAAAACTGGCTAAATACTAGAAATACGGTTTTCTACTTATCGACACTAGAGCTTTTATTTAATTAAATAAGTAGTCTGCGTTGACTTTCGGAAAATCAGGTCTGTCAGGCGCTCCGTATATATAATACTATAATCAAATTTTTTTGGAGGTAATTCCATTAATATTTGCAAAAGATATTTTAAAATTATCTCAGTATGTTATATTACCTTAAGCTGCCAAACAGTACAGACAGTAGTAACTTGAAGTATACATCAATGAAACTGGGATAAGATTGGTTCAGCAGGTACAATTTCTGTAAAAAGTAAATTATTTTAAATCACTTGACACGATAAGATATGCTGCGATGATTACAATATTCAAAAGATCACAAGTAACATACATGTAAAAGTAAAATAGTAATTCAAAACCTATTCCAATACTATAAAAGCAAATCATATAAAGAACCAAAAATCTTTAATACATTGGATATATTAAGAAAAGTTTTGGTTACTAAAAGAGAAATTTAATGCTGATTATAAAAAAATGATTAATTGATTGTGAGAAGAAAGTAATAAATATGCAAACTTACTACATAGGAGTTATCGCATTTTATTATTTAATAAATTGAAATTGAAACATTTATTTGAAAAACAAAGCTGGCAGGCGTTCTGTACTTGTGAATACTACTCTCAGAATTTTTTTTAGTGGTTCTATTAGCATTTCCATAGGATATACTCATTCTAAAATTAGATAAAATCATAGAAATACAGATTCCTACCCGCGTGAAAATATTACGTGAGATCTCATGTGAGATCGTAATTGAAATCTCATGTAGATCTCATATAGATTTCATAAAGTTCTCATATGAGATCGTTATACGAATTTGAAACATATGAGATCTCATATGAGATCTGATCTGCAATTTTAATTAATTAATAAATAATTTATTTTTAATGTAAAAATATGAGTAAATAGTATATTTTAATTGATCTGAAAAAGAGCAATAAAGTTTTATCAATACATTTTATTACTAATACTAATGTTATATTTCGTTCTACTTCTATATATTCAATTCACAATAATATTTATTTATACTTTTACATTAAAAATAAATTATTTATTAATTAATTAAAACTGCACATGAGATCTTATGTAGATCTCATATGTTTGAAATTCATATACCGATCTCATATGAAAACTTTCTGAGATCTCATACAATATTTTCACGTGGATATTTACCGACGTAGAAGTTTTTATTTAATTAAATAATTTTTAAGTATTTTTTTTGGAAAAACAAGACTGTCAGGCGCTCCGTATATGTTAATGCTATACGTAAAAAGTTTTCATTGCCCTCTTTTTCAGATATATAGGAGGCCTATGACATGATCTGGAAACGACGAATCATAGAAATCCTGCTTTCTATCAGAATAAAAGGAAATATGATCAACTTTATATATAATTATAAAAGATCAAATGAACCTGGAGAAAACAGTTCTACAACACTTAACAGAAGACAAAACAATACAAACAAAAAGGGTTTCATGCAAAAACAAGGGTACGGCAATAATGAATTGTATGAAAGAAGAAAATATTAACTCACTCGTGCATTGATTAAGTGATAAACTAAAAGGCAACTTTAAAATAGAAAAAAAACAGATAAGCAAACCAAAATTAAAAGTAATAGACATAGATTCAGAATATTATTATGTATAGTCGCAACACTAGTACTTGCGAACCGAACGCCGTCTGTTGGGCGACTGATAGTATTGGACGGAGCACGCGAGAGCAGCGAGCAGACTGATACGGGACTCCATGCTACACTGAGGAAAGAAAGAGGCCAAAATCTCCAAAGTGCGGCTTGTGGGAATCACCGAGCTCGCTTATGCTGTAATTGCAGCACAGTTCGGTAATTCTTACTACACTCATCGGTAGCAAATTTTCCGCGATATTGGCCACATAGTTTTAATTAGAGACTCAAATCTCAATAAAGTTGTGGAAAAAGAAAATTTATTAACATTAGAAATTAAAATAGTACATTTCGGACTAGTTTCGAACAATATTTTATACTACGAGCGCCGAAAAATCATATGATTTTGAGGTTAGGTTATCTCCGAGCTTAGCAGCACCTTCGGTAATTTTTACCCCACGCTTCGGTAGATTAAGCCTTAGCGCTGTAGCGTAGATAGCATAACCTCTACTGCCCGATTATTTTGGTTATTTTTACAGCAGATTTCGGCTGTTTTGGTCACATTTTTTTCTCAGTGTAGACTGGGTTTGTCCGGATAGCCATGTAACAGATTCACTTGAATAAATCAATATATCAATACCTAAATCAAATGACAATTTAAGATTGTGTGGGGATTATAAAATAACACTTAACCCTAATTTAGTAATAAATAGGCACCCCATTCTTTATCTCCAAAGATGTAAAATGACAATGGACGCGAGAGCGTAAAGAAACGTTCCAGGAAGCAAAAGATCGTTTAGTATCGTGCTAAGTTTCAGTACACTATAGTACAGAGTTGCCAATTAAAGTTACATGCGATGCATCACCTAAAGGTCTTGGACCCGTATTATTTCATATAATTCCGAATAAAGAACAGAAATCGGTGGCGTATTTACCCAGAGTATTAACACGCTCAGAACTTAAGTATTCACAGCTCGATAGGGAAGCCTTAGCAATTGTGTTCGGCGTAAAAAAGTTTCATCAGTATGTATACGGGCGCGAATATATACTCGAAATCGATCACAAGCCATTATTATTAATATTCGGCCCAAAAAAGGACTTCCCCAGATTGCTGCGAGTAGAGTACAAAGATGGACAGTTTTTTTTAGCGGGATATAACTTTGAAATCATTTACATTAAAGGTAAAGATAATGGCCCAACTGATGCATTATTGCAAGTATTAGTCGATGAATTTAGAGCGGAACAGAGTAAAGAAGAATTGGAGCAATACTCGTATCTGAATTATCTATGCGAAGACATCACGGATATCAATGTAAATGTCATAAAAAAAGAAACAGTAGCAGATCCGGTACTGAGCAAAGTGCTTGAATATATGTCGAAGGGTTGGCCAGAAAGAGTAGATGAGAGTATGCAAGCTTTTAAAATGAGAGAGGGAAGTTAACTATTGAAAATGGATGTTTATTCTGGGGACACCGTTTAATTATACCGCATATATGCCGCATAGCGATCTTAGACAAATTACACATTGTGTATACCGGAATTGTGAAAATGAAGGCTCTGGCTAGGAGGAGGTACTATTGGCAAAGAATTACGCAAAAGATCAATCGCAAAAGGTACAAGTTATTCGAAAATTAGGTGCGGTTACGTACTCTGTACGTACTGACGATGATCTAATCTGGAAACTTCATGTGAATCAGTTGCGGAAATATGAGGAGAGAGTATTAACCGATCAAAACAGAAAGGTGTCAAGCGATGACATTTCTCAAACAAATTTTGCACTAATGAATAATAACAACGAAGGCAATGAAAATATGCGGACCAGTGATAGCGTCGAAATAGCACATGCGAGTACAGAGCATAGCTCAATGAATGTATTGTTCACACCGGCCACCCGCGATAACGCAAAGCCCATTGTAAGTGCTGGATAAGCGTCTGCCAGTACCACGTCGGAAACACCCGCAAGCATGATACCGAGACGTTCAACACGAGGGCGCCAAGCACCGCAAAAAATTGATTTGTAACAATTGAATAAGGCGAGAGGATTGTTATGTATAGTCGCAACACTAGTATTTGCAAACCGAGTGCTGTTTGTTGGGCGACTGATAGTATTGGACGGTGCACGCGAGAGCGGCGGGCAAACCGATACGGTGCTCCATGCTAGACGGAGTTTGTCCGGATAGCCATGTAACAGATTCACTTAAGTAAATCAGTATTATTATATCTAGTCCCGTGTTTTACTTAGAACAAGACATTAATCAAAGAAATTTCAACAGTATGGAAAACAAGTGCAAATTGCTCCATGTATACAAAAGTGAAAGAACAAAAAGGAAAAGTGTAATAATTGAAGTAACATCAAACATCTATAAACATATCAACGATAACAGAAGCAGATCATTTGTTAGTCACCAAATCTGTAGAGTTTTTGACATTATAAACACTTCGCCGTGCTTTAAATGTGGAAGAATTGGACACACCAGCGAAAGATGTACACACGAAATCACGTGCTATAGGTTTGCCTACGCCCACCTACCTTTAGCGTGTACACGCCTCACTCTTAAATGTACAAATTGTGCTTACAGTAATACTACTTTTAATACGAAACAGGACATAAACCATTGTGTAATTGGTAGCGCATCATGTGAAATATTAAAAACCAAAATAAAAAAAATACATAGAAACGACAGATTATCCGATACAACCTACTATTCCAAGAAACTTCGGTAAAGTAGAATTTCTGTAACTACAACGGAAGACACCTTTGCCAAGAACGAGATTTTCAAGCAATGTTGAGAAGCCGAGCAGCAGACATGAGTCAATTAACCAACATTGATAGCAATACCAACTTAATTACTGATATACAAAATTATATCATCAGCACAGACCTCAACTTTAAAAACGTGCATGAACTTAACATATACCTGGTTTTTGAAAAGGAAATAATCTTAAACGTAAATATAAGAGGCTTAAATAGAAATTGTAACAATTTAATGGTTTTTTAAGTAGCCTTGAGATAAAGCCATGTGTAATTGTTTCTAGTGAAACACGGAAATTAGTTCATCCCGAGTCTTTGAATATAACAGGCTACAAATTGTATTATAATAATAGTAATATTAATCAAAATTATGGAGTGGTAATTTACATAAGTGACTATATTACTGCAACGACAGAAATTATTGATATTAAAAATTTTTACATATTCTATTAGAGCACGGTAATGTTGGCTTCCGTAATATTACCAGATTATCTGATCAAACATGTAATTCAGGAATTTGCATAGACAATATTTTTATTAAACTGAACAAAATAGATTACAAAACATTTACATTGTGCATACCACAAACTGATCATTTTTCTCCTTTCATGTCAATAAACAAAATAAGAGTAACTAATAATACACACACTGCAATTCGATTAAACTACAACAAACTAAAGTCAATTCCTGTCGCAGCAAATTGATAATATAAAAATATGTCTAAGCAAAGTTGCATATTCTAAAAAAACTAACAAAACTAAAAAAATGTGTCCCAGAAAAAATTCGATAATCAAGGCTATTATAAAATCTTGTAATACCAAAGAAATATCATATAAATTATGAAAAAAAAGAACCTAATAATGCAACCAAATGAGAGAATTATAAGAAATATACCAAAAATTTGAAGAAAATCATAGACGAAGCTAAAGAGCTATATGATAAAAAACTCATAGAATCTAATTCGAATAATCCTAGAAACTTATAGAATGTTCTCACCAGAAAATTGGGAAAAATTGCAAAACAAACAAGTCATAAGCTACTTAAAGGACAACAATAAAAAGAAACCGCTGCCAATTCATTGGCATTTAGCTTCCTCAAACTATTTTATCAATTCCTTTATTTAATTGATATTAAAAAAATGTAATTATTTAAATCTACCCCTATAAGAAAGTCGGTGTGTAACGCTTTTCTGTTACACTAAAAAAATATAGATATACTTGCCATAGAAATGGAATAATGAGAGGGGGGAGGTATGTGTGATCTATATAAGGCTGGCAGAGCAGACGCTTCGCTTAGTCGGAGTTTGACCGTCCTAGAGGTAAGTTGGCTCCGACTATGGGTGGGGGTGGGTACAGGATGGGGTGGACGTGGGATGAGTACAGGGTGGGATGGAGATGGAGTTGGTATAGGGTGGATACATGTAATAATAATAATAATAATAAAAATAATAATAATAATAATTTTTTTTTTTTAACGGTGGAGTTGGAGAATGCGTTTTACACACCCTGGGGGAGGCGTACGGGCCTCAATACCTCGTCTGGGCTCTGTCCTTCCAGCCTTTCCGCCCTTCAGGAAAGCGACGAGCCTGGAACAAGAATACCTACTAAACTCCCATCTCCATGACACCGGGCACACTGCCACGATGTAGCTTCTACGGCTCTCACCGATCCGGCCCAGAACTGTTGTGCACATTACTTCGGGTCGGTCGGCGTGTCTATGCCTGGCGGCGCTCGTATCTGTCTTGTCTGTTTTATCGTGTCGTTTCTAGTCTAGTTCTAGTCTTCAAGGCATCTTTCAGCCTTCTTGCCTTGTAAAACTTTAGTCATGTAGCGTACTATGTCTTTCGAATTGTCTTTGCTTGTCAACATCACGGTCACAGTGTTGTTCGGTGTTATGTCGCCTGTAGTTGCCTCCAGTCGTAGTCTTTCAACTGTCCAGCGGAGGCACTCATAAAATGTGTGCTCCGCGTCGTCTCTGTCATGCCCGCAGTACCTGCAGGACGGGGTCGTAACCTTCCCCATCCGATGCAGATACTGGCGGAAGTAGCCGTGTCCTGAGAGAAACTGAGTCAGGTAAAAATTCACCTCCTCCAGCCCCTTCTTTCCACAATCGCACGTCCTTGATGAGGCGTCTCATTCACTTAGCTTCGTCACAGTCCGTCCAGCGCGCCTGTCAGGCCATCAGGGTATCCGCCCGTGCGTCTGCGGAGGCCCTCGCTCTTCCCGCTTCTTTGCTTCCCTTGTAGATCCTCCTTCGCTCGAGAGAAAGGAGGTCTATTGGGACAACCCCGGCAATCACCAGCGCTGTCGCCTGCGAGACGGTACGGTACGCGCACGCGATACTCAGCGCCCCTTGTCTTTATACGTCCGTCATCGTCTTTCGATACTACTTGATTTGCGTCGCGGCCGCCTATACCTCGGCCCCGTACAGCAGTATCGATTGAGTCACTGTCATAAGCAGTCGGCGTATGCTCGGTCTCAGTCCCTTCGTGTTCCGCATGAGGCGGGCGAGTGCAGCGGTCTTTGAGGCTGTCCTCTTGGCGGCGCCACGTATGTGCGGCCAGAACGTCATCCTCGTATCCAGGGTCACCCCCAGATACTTGGCGGATGGACCAGGACTCACAACGGTCGTCTCCACCGTCATCGGTATCGTCGTGTCGATATGTCTTCTCGTCAGGTACAGTAGCTCCGTCTTTTACATCGCCAACTGCAGTCCCCGGCTTTTCATCCATCCGTCCACTCGTCTCGTCGCCTGGGTCGGTCTCATCTGGGCCAGTCGCGTGTCTTTGGTGGTGATGACGATAACGAGGTCGTCTGCGTAGCCGACAAGACAGACCCCCGGTAGCATCGGGAGATCCAACACCTTATCGTATCCCACATTCCAAATATCGGAGCCAAGAATTGAGCCCTGCGCTACTCCTGCCGGCATACGTCTTGTCTTAACCCCAGTCTGAGTCACGTAAGTGATATGTCGGTCGTGTAAGTAGTCCTTTAGGACTTTGAGAAGGTATGGGGGCAGCGGCCATTCCTACCCTTTCCTTTGTCGATGAGGATCAGTCGTGCCGTCTTCCAGTCTTTGCTAAAGCTTCTGCCACCAGGCACGTGTTGTACAATTTCAGGAGTATCTCCGGGCGTCTCCTGTCGACCATCCCGAGGATTTCCGCTGGGATGCCGTCCGGACCTGGTGCCTTCCCCGTCACGAGCTGAGTAACAGCCACGCTGAGCTGACTCCGGGTGAACCCCGGCACCTCGTCATCGCCGACATCATTGCCCCCCCCCCCCCACACTTGGTCAGGGTGTGTTGGGAAGAGTCCATCGGCGATTCTGTCCATCGTTTCTTCGTCTCTGACTACCGGTGGGCCATTCCGTCCCAGGTTGCGGGTGACAATCTTGTAGCCCGCTTCCCAAGGGTCTAAGTCCACCTCGTTAATCAGTTCGGTCCAACTTTCCTTTTTACTGTCGTTGATAGCGCGCCTCAGTGTTTTACGCGCCGCACGATACTTTTCCGAGCGGGCCACATCATCCGCTCTGTCACGGGTACGCTGAGCCGCCCGTCGGAGCCGCAGACATTCGCGTCGGAGGCGCGCGATCTCTTCCGTCCACCAGTACACCGGTTCTTTGCCACGTCTCGTCCGTTTTCTGGGCATTGAAGCGTCGCGGAGCCGCCTCAGAAGCCCCGCCGTTTCCTGTGATAGTTTCTCAGCCTTTTCCTTTCCCATGATGTCGCAGGGAATTGTCGTAGTCGGGTCACGTTCTCGGTCGAGCTGTGTCGTCAGTTTGTCCGCGTCAAGTTTTTTCAGATTCCACCCCGCTGGGGTTTGGGGGTCCTCGGTCTGGTATGTACCTTGTCCTTTATGCTGAAAACAATGTACTGATGGTCGCTGGCTGTATAGCGCTCAAACACCCGCCATCGCTTAATTCTTGGAGAAAGACCGTCTGTCATGAGTCACGTCTGGGATAGATGCCCCGGATTCCGGTCTCCTATACGTCGTCACCTGTCCCTCATTTGCTACTGTCAGTTCTAGCCTCGCAGCCATCTCTAATAGCAGCCGTCCACGTTTGTTTGTCTTGGTCATACCCCACTCGATCGCCCTGGCGTTAACTCCACTTTCTGTTCGAACTCCGCAACGCTGCAGTTCGGAGTGAGATACACGCTCACGTACATTACGTCCCATACCTTCGCCCATACGTAGTCCGTTACCTTCCCATCCCTTGATTTGTTATCTGCGACCTGGCCCTCCTACGAAGCCACAGGAGGTGTTAACCAGCCAAGTTGGGGTATCTCTGTCTCTGTAGGGCTCGCTAATCATTATGACGTCCGCGTTCAGCCTCCTCCTCGGCAAGCTGGGGCAATAGAGCGTATGCCAGACTACTGCCGTTCAGGTTACCTTGGAGGACCGCCGTCGTTTTTATTTCGTCCGTGAAGTCTGCTGTCTTGTCTTTGCCTCCGTCAAAGCTGTTCTGAATGCGTGACACGCCGCCCTGCCCGCTACGTGTGCTTCGTGTGCCGCATTCCCATCCCCCGCGATGTGCAGAGGAAGAAGGAGGGAGCCCCCGGGCAATCCTTAGCCACGTGTCCCGACTCGCCGCACTTCCAGCAGCAGTCTCGTCTGTCCGGTCCTG
The DNA here is from genome assembly GCA_035583055.1 of Torymus tubicola. NCBI lineage: Eukaryota > Metazoa > Arthropoda > Insecta > Hymenoptera > Torymidae > Torymus > Torymus tubicola. The sequence goes on along the minus strand of JAWWEQ010048653.1, from coordinate 885 downwards.
TGTAGTCCTGCTGGTAGTGCCCGTACCCGAGACACTTATAGCATCTCGGCACCATTCGGCGGGCTCTCACTCTGCAATTGACAAGCCCTACTCTAATCCGGCCCGTCTTTAGGAGGCGCGTCTCGTTTTGCCCGTCCAGCTCGCAAATAGCGATCTTTAGTCTTCGGCTATTCGGACCGAGAACTTTCTATCCGCGTCATGTTCCAGGTTTCTGTTCAGGGCATCCTGAACTTCCTGAGTCTCCGTCAGTCCATATCCAGGAAGTCCACCGAAACTCGAGGAGTCATATTTTTGATGACTCCCTGATTCCCTAGTGCATCTCAGATTAGACCGCTCAATTCCTTTTCTGGTCGTCCGTTCCCTTGCGTTCGCATTAGTGCGACTCGGTCCTTAGTCTTCGAAATACTTTTGACAGTGAGGCTGTCGCCAGTGTTGTCGACCGTACGTAGCGTCCGTACTATGTCCGTGAACGTCTTTCCTTCCGTCGACCGGATCAGTACCACTACGCCCCGTTGCTTGGGAGCCTTATGAACGCGACCGGACCGTTTCCCTGTTTCTATGGTCCCGTTCGTCGAGTCCATCAAAGTCTTTTGTCCTCCGTCGCTCTTTTTTTTACCTCTCTTCTTTTTTCTACTTATTTTCTATCCTTTCCCAGTTTCCATGCTGCTCCGCCGTACCCGTGCCAGGTGTGACGTTCGCAGCCATTGCCGCAGGCGGATGCTCACTTGCGGGGTCTTTTTTCTTTTTCTGGGCCTGCGCTATCTGCTCCGGGATATCTGCGGGGCTTCTCACCCGTTTGGAGCTCCTAGTCGGGGAGTTTACTACTCTCCCCTTGGTTAGTCTGGGAGGAATATCCACAGGTCGCCGGCCGCAGCTCATCTGCAC
>JAWWEQ010048652.1:0-15491 GCA_035583055.1 Torymus tubicola | reverse complement strand
TTACGAAGCGATTTAGGTGATTTTAAAAGAAAAAAAATTTTGACCTCTCGATTCACCTGAGAACTGCCCATATATATATATATATATATATATATATATGTAATTCATCCGAAATACTTCATAGTTCAATAATAGAAATATTATGATTTAGTAAAACTATATAAATTAGAACCTACACAATAAATAACTATTTACATATTGTAACGTTTTTTATAATAAACATAAATTTTTATTGCAGTTTTTTTACGCACATACACCCATATATACATACATATAGCTCGGAAAATGGAGAACAAAGCTTTTCTGACTTCCAAAGTGTGGAGTAAAAGAACTTTTCAATCAATTGCAAAAGTTTTTTGTTAACAAAGGTGAAATAAAAGGAATTACATAAAGAAGAATTCAGAGGAGAACAACGTTAATTAACGCTGATTTATCGAAAAGAGCTTACCAGTTTGCAATTACATGAAATTTGAACGCGTATGGATTGATCTAGACAGACTGACCTTTCAATAATTGCAATGACAATGAATGCGCAGTATGCGAAAGCAACCGCGGTGATTAACTCCAAACAGTTAATCCACAATATGATGATTCTCGCAGATATTTTATTTACACAATTGGCAAGATAAATGACTGACGATTGATATGTAGAATGGCTATGCTTAAACTGAAGTCGAGCTCTTGACTCTGGGTGGATAATTAGAGATCGTAATTGAACGCACCTGCGAGCTCTTTGAATCAGCTGCCCGCACGAAGTCCTCAAAGTCGAAGTTGGTGTTGGGAGTCTCGGCCCTAAACTCGGGCGGAAACTCGAAGACGCGCGGCGTGCTGGGGGAGCGCATCGCCGAGAGCTGCTGGCTACTACTCCCGATGCTGGGGCTGCGCTGCCCCGACAGCTGCGTCGGCAGCTGGGGTAGCTGCCGTGGTGACTTTGGCGATTTGGGATAACTCGTCGAAGACGAGGCTGGACTACCACAGCCGCTGCTGCTGCTTGTCGCCATTGCCGCTCTTTTTGCGACGACACCCTGAAGCCGTGAAACTTAGAAGATCGAGCCTCGATCCAATCTCAACGAGCTGGTGGAGGGTTTGCGGGCGCGATGGTGGCAAGATGCTTTTGCTCTCTTCATCTTCCTTGCCAAAGTTCTTTATGACTCCTGTAACATCATTAGAGCATTTCCGAGGGGAATTTAACCTAGCTGAACATCCACTAGTGTTACAAAAACTATATAAAACTTAACTTGATAGTCCACCTTTCAAAATAAAAAATAACCTTTTATCAATTTGAAATATAGGCGAGTATTGAAAACAAATTTTATTTTATCGCCAGATAGCCCGAGTAAACGATATTACTTCGTTATCTTTAATTATTTTCGCTGTTTTCACAATGCAACGTTCGATAAATGAATCACTGCAACAACGACCACCTGTCAGAAAACTAAAATCATTTTAATTGATATTTATAAAAAAGGGTATGTTACAATAGCAATGTTAATTGTTTGAAAAATTGAAAATAACAATTCTTTTCTAATATTCTTTTTTTGTTTGCTTTTATTTCCAATTTACGTGATTTCTGTACAATATCAAGAGTAATCGGAGTAACCTACGCCAGATGTTATCAGCAAAAAAACTCATAATATAAAGAAAGTCTAATGGTGAAGAACAACAATAAGAAGTATAATTAAAGAAAAACTTCCCGATAATGGAATTATTACAAAGAATTAATGGACAAAAATTTATAACAATACATAAGAATACTGTGAAACCATCCTTTGATAGATCTTAAGATAGTATAATTTATTGACTTTGCTAATAGGAAAAGTAAAAATTCAAAAAAACGTACTTTGTCATAATGATTCATCAAAATGATATTTACGTTAAAGTTACAATGATAAACCACAATACAAATAAAATGGATTAGTTTTCTTAAACTGTTGTGGGTAATTATTAGGAAAAAAATAAAAAGTTAGAAAAATAGTATTAATTAAGTAAATAAATAATTTACGCAATATTTTCTCTTAAAATTCATATAAGAGTAAAATAAACTAAATTTTAGAGAGTTAAGTATCAAGGTATTAAAAGTGCTATATTATTATAAAAGTATGATGCACATACTCGATGTTATATATTTTATATTTTCTACTTTTTATTTTATTCCATATTTGTATGACTAATAAATAATTTTTCATACTATAGATATAATAAAATAAAACTGTAAAATATCATAACATGTAATTAAACACAATATTATTCAGCTTTATTTAAAGATGTCAGTTGTGATTCATATCAATTTTCATAGCGTGTATACTTTAACCATACGAAATACAAAATAAATTAATTTATGATACAAGTTTATTCAACTGAATACCATGACAAAATTTTCATTACTCTCTGCAGCTACCTTCTGCGTTGTATAAGGAAATTTTAGGTCCGCACCTGCGGCACGCCACCTTATCTTGCCACATATAAATTGTAGTTTCGAAACATTTTAGAAAGCAAAAAGTAAACATTTGAACTATTGTTTCTTAATTAATTCAATTATTTAATGTAATAATAAACACAAGATTTTTAAATCGGTCATAAATGTCAATAAAAAATACGATGTAGCATAAAATAATATTGTCAGATAATATTTACATAGAAAATGTAATATGAATTTTACATACAATAATATATTGTAATTATATCGAAATATAAGACAGTATATATTTTTTTTTCAAATTGTTATTTTCAAAAGAGTCTTTTAAAAGTTTTGCCTTTTTAATATAAAATATTTTTATAAATATACCTGTACGAAACATCATACGTGTCTCATTCTGTCGTTAAAATTTAACTTAAAAAAGAAGTAGACTTCGAATTCTATAGTTAATGATTGACGTTTGTTATATTTGAGACACATTAAATATAACTTTGAAAAGCTTTATAATACAGTCATATTATTCTCTCATTGCTTCACTTTACTATTCACATTATACAATTCTCCTTCTATAAATGTATCAATAAAAATGCACTTGGAATAACTTGCAATCCATCTAGAAAGAATGTTAAACGAAAAATACATAATAATAAAAAGAATTCACAATTTCAACTTTATTAGATACTACGATCAAACCAATATTAGTAAGCAAAGTGTGCACACAAACGCAGAAATAGTTAAACTCAAGTTTACTATTGTTCCTCTGATAGCAATTTGAATGAATATATGTATTTGCTATACATTATAAAATAATTGATAATCACCTTAAAATACATTAGCAAAACTTTCTAATCAAATGTGTATTATGTAGTTATAATAAATTTTACAACCTTAAAATCGCAGTAAAAATATTTGGAAATAGAAGCCCTTATTATAATATACTATTAATATGCTGCAACAAGTGGTATTTGTTGGTGACGATGCATTGTTAATATCAGCTATTCAAACTCAATCAGATAAAAGGCTTACAAAAAGCTATTCAAATTTTCAATAACTGTATATATCTCTGAATATTTTAGTTCTACTTTCAATTTTGTAGAAAAGTTGGAGATTCATCAATATCAGTTAAATGAAGAATGGGAAGTGATTATCTCCGAGATTATGAGGACATTCCAGAATAAATTGAATTCCAAACTCTTCCAAGACCACATAGTATTTCTGAAACTAAATTTATAACAAAGGAAAAGTGTCCTTTAGATTTTATTTTTCTACCACATTTAACGAAATATATAACACGAAAAAATACTATCCACTTCGTCTGAGTTGTGGTACTTCCTTCTTTAAACTGCCATGATTGGCAAAAAGTTAAAATTGATGTAAGAAAGATGCAAAGAAAAAGAAATATCGAAGAATGCATTTAAGCATAGCCTTACGCAATCTCAGCTCCTCATTACGCCGAATTTTTCCCTGGTCGTAGTGGTAAGAGCATCAGCAGCGCAACAAAACTCTGCCTTCTCTGTCGTTGTCGTCATAATCTCTTTGCACCCCCGGCTTAGCACGTATCACGCGCACGCAGCTTTGATGACACACACTCTCGTGCGAATATTAAGGACTCGGCGGGCTTGCCACATCGCGACGCACCGTCTTCACCTTCTGGGGCCGGCCACTCGAGGGGCCTGGAATTAATTAGAATCCCGTTGATTGTCCGCAGCCATCGGATGCTCGCCGCTGATGAATTTCAATCCTCGCCGCTGCTGCTGCCTCTGCTGCTTCCCTCGGCGCGGCCTCGAGTTTGCCATAGGACTCAACTTACGAATCAAACACTAGCGATTGGACAGCTCCCTGGAATCTCGACCCTCGTCAATTTTCACGTACAGCCTGAGACTAGTGTACGTAGTGTCTTTTAGAATTTATGGTTCCACCGGAAGTTTATCGCAGTTGCGGTACGGCATAGCGACAGCCACGTGACGTACATATATCGCCGCTGAGAGCAAGAGAGAGAGAGAAAGCCGTCTCTATGTACATCGCTGCGCACGTGATGCTTTTATCGAGTTCAAGAAAAATCTCAGGAGAAACTTGCACGTGAACTTTCGCTCCGGGCTCCCCTATCTGATTCTTCGCGTACAAGCCGCGCAGCGAGCCCCCGAAAAATCCGAAAGCTTTGAGCGAGATAACCGAAATACTAGAACTTTTGACGAAACATAAACGAAGCTTAGAATGTTGACACTTGCGCAGAGCTCACTAGCCAGCGTGTCTTGCTTGTACCATTGTAACCTGTTGATCCGCAGCACCTTTGTCGCGGTTTTCTTCAACACACGAACGCGGACTCACGGTAGCAGGCGCGAGGGACTGGAGCTATCACGTGCAGTCAACGGGAAAGGATATTTGAGAAAAGCGGAGCGCAGAGGAAAAAGGGGAAAAGGCACGAGGAGCAGCCAGCCCGAGTCGTGACGTGTCGCTCGTGTTCCCCCGGCGTTCGGCACGTTACTGAGCTGCGGCGCGCCGCCGAGGGCGCAGATAGGCCGCCGCTGGCTTTCTCTCGCCCTCCGCGGCCGCGAGCTTGCAAGCCCCTCTACCCACCCCCGGATAGTGTGAGCCTCCCTCCCAGCCTCCCCCAGCCCCCTCCCCCTTCACTCCCCGAGCCCGGAGAGCGGTACAGCACGACGCGCCAATGTGGCCGAATACGTACTTTTCGATTTGCCGGCGCGATGCGTCGTAAAGATAAAGGGCACGAGGAGCCCATTACGCCCCGGCGAGCTGTTGCGCGAATTTTAAGCGGCTCGGCCGAGGCCTCGTTTACGACCGAGGCTCACGTCCCGATTGCCACTGTAAATAGGGGGACGAACAAGCTGTGCACTGAGTGAGTTTTACCGGGGGTTTTTCGATTCCGAAGGAAGCTGCGCGTAGTTCAAGCCTATACGTGTGCCTATGAGGGAGGCATAATATTGATACTATCTCCTAGAGCTAAAATGCTGATAAGTCAGCTCGCTGAGTATAAACATGTCGAAAATGAAATATTGCTCAAAGAGCTCGAATTAATAGCTAATAACATAGCCACGATGTTAAGGACCCGATGAAAAAACACTTAAGTATATTTATCCGATAAATAATCGGTATTTGTTTTATTAAACAAATATAGTATTGTTACTGAGCACCCGATAAAAAGAATTCAGGTATATTTATCCAATAAATAAATCATATTTATTTTATTAAACAAATGTATGTCACATTGATTCTGTCTCCTACATGCAATACATTTACATAAATCATTTAAAGTGAAATCGACATTGATGTTACGATTAATTTAAAAAAACCAAAGTCGTCCCTTCTGTTTATTTCCTTGTTCCTCATTACCTTCAACAAATAAGTATACTGACAGCTTCGTAAATTTGTTCGATTTAATTACATTTTGATTGGTTTTCTAATTATTTGAAAATCATCTGTAATTTTTATAACCCTATGTACATTTCCACTTTCACTTTTTAGATTATATTTCTTCTGTATTATTCAACATTATTTAAGATTTAAAAAAATTTATTTTCATTTGAATAATAAATAATAGAAATAATATTTTCAATAATTGTTTATAAAACAGTCCAGTCTTTCTTTTACTTTTAATATTCATTATTTAATTACTTATTATTATGATTTACTATTCAAAATATGAAAGTAAGTCTGTCCAATGGATATAGTAAGCGAACGGAACTTTTCACCGCAATATTCAACTCTAATTGCACCGATACTTATAAACTTTAAACCACTGCCGTAATAGCAATTTGTGGTAACTTTGTCAATATGCACGCCGGAGGCAATAATGTTGAAAAATTTAAAAATCTGTCAAAATACTTTTAAATTCATGAATGAAAAAAAATTAATATATATCATGAAAATTCGTACATATTTCATAGATTTTTTTAGTGTTCATTAATACATCACACTATTCTTTATAACTGGAAAATGTTTCAAAATAATCTACAGATTTTTAGAAACATTATTTATATCAATTTATGCGCATCTGCTTCTACAAAAGAAAATAAAAGTTGTGAAAAATATATTATTAAAGAAGATAACCCAAAAGAGGATATCGAGCTGGTCTATTACTTACTGTCGAAAAGTAATAAATTCATGAGTGTGTGTAGGTATGTATAATAGAGAGAAGGTAAGCGATAGAGGGAGGAAGCGGGAGAAGGGGGTTGAGTGACGCATAACTCATAAAGAGACATTCTCGCAGTTCAAAAATATATCCTACTGTCAATCCAACAACACGTGTCATTTATGTACCACTAGGCAAAGTTCGGTTATATATAAAGTTTTGCTGTCTTTTCTATCCATATTTTCGTATATTAAATTTTATAATATCGGTGAGAAGTGCCATACGATACACGTCTGAGAGCTACACCGTAATGGCTTCTTTTAATAAGTGCATTCTTTGTAAGTGAGAATGCACACATCACAGATGCATTTCTAAGCACATACATTTAATGTTTTGCCATAATATTTTGCGCCTTCTCTATTCGATACAAAGTAAAAACCGTCACCAATAATGTATTGGCACTTAGCCTCTTCGAAATAATATATTTATTTTCGTTTCTTTTTATGACATTAATTAATTTATCAAATCAAATTCTTTTCAGCAAATTTTATTTAAAACAATCAAATTTCTTTAAACAACAAAAAGTTGTTATTCCTTAATTTTGGAAAAAATCAATATTTCTTCCTATCTTAAAAAAATGATGGATTTGTTGTGAAATTATTTTATTCGTGATTTGATTGATAGGAGTAATGGGTTGCTAGGTTACAAAAACAAAAGTGGCGCACGAAGTGCGCTTAGCGATGACTAGTAATTCTTAAAAAAGCTAATAAAAGCTCATATTCTTTAATCATTTTTTCTATGATATTGAAAACTTTTAAATGTTGTATGATTACCCTTGTAGGAAAAGGCTTTTTTCTAAGTACACTTAAAAATATCTAGAACGTTTTTCTAGATCCTTTCTTAATGAGTGTGTATTTTAAAAAGATATTTATATTTACATTTTATATAATAATAATTTCCTATACGTTTTAAAACAAAGAGTGTGTACAACGGAAAATATATATATATATAGTTCAATATAAAACATTTATAAATGTAATAAATAAAGTTTCGAATTGGTAAAAGATGGGTACTAATTGAAAATCATATTCAAGAAAATTTTGAATTCGTATAATAAAATTGGATATATAATCAAGAATTAGAATAAGCTGCCGTTGATTCTGAAATTTATATTTTATAAATTAAAGTGAGAAATGCTCCTCATTTAGCATGTTATGCTAATAAGGCTCATTTTCATCGCCATAAATACTGCTTCGCATTATTTAAAACCTTCTAAAAAAATAACGGTAACGTCGATCCTCTCTTATACTCGAGAAAAACCTCTATATACTTTCTGTACACCGAGTTCTGCAAGTTTTCGGAATAATGTAAATACATTAAAACTTTCTAAAAAGGGGGACGTTCAATGCGCACGTGCGACGCCTGAAAAACGCTCAAATTCCGCTTCTCGATACTGCATTTATTAACTAGCCACGAAGGAGATCTGACAAAACACGCCTGTCAATATCTGCCGGCTAACTCGACTCCTCCAGAAAACAAAAGATTCTTTACCCAGGCCGCTGTCTTCGACACGATGTAGGGTACAGTACGCGCGCGCGCCTTATATTCGAGGTAGGAAAAAGAGGCAAAAGGAGAGAGAAAGGGAGAGATGGAAAAGGAGAAGGCAAGCAATAGCCGCTTCTTATACTTACACCCCCCAGTTTTTCTTCCTCTAATACGCGTCCCATCGGAGAGATTTTTCCCTTCGTCCGTCATTTGTTTCACTTTATCCCTCCGACTACATCACTGTCTCCTCTTTTCCGAGTCCCGGTGTCAGTTTTCCCTGTATACCCGTCTCCTTTCCTCCTGCGTTTTTTTCAGAAATTCACGCAATCGTTGCGTGTATACGTACTAGAGAGATGAGCAAAGTTGTTGGACATTTTCACGGCTCTTTGAGGTATTAATCCTCGAGTTAGTGGCTTTCATTGGACATGCGGCTAAATAACACGCATGACCGTACCTACGAAGCTAGGTGTGTGCGTAGGTTTTAGCGAGCCGTAAATATATTGCAGTCGAGCTGCATGCTACACTCCTGTGGCTTTATAACCGCGTGGGTGATACATCTGCAGGGTAGCAACGTTTTCGCGCTATCGTGTATCGAAATGTCGTTCACGAGATATTTTACAGCCCTTGGGCTGTGCTGAGATTTTATTTGTTTCTAGGCAACTGCGACGAAGACCGTATCATCAGGAGAGAGTGAAACAACTTTCATTTCATAATGGAAATTCTGTCCCTTTAATATATCATAAATAACAGTAAATCTTAATAAACAAAAATATGCTATGAAATTGATAGATAATAAATATAGATTTTTCCGCTCAAGCAGCTTAATTTCTTGCTACTCTACAAAATGAAACATTTTTGTTGTTTAGTATCTTGCTTGGTAATTGCTTGGTATATCTTAACCGCAATTTGAAAAGAGCTACATTCTTATACAAAATATGATGAATTAAATATTCTTTTTTATTCAAAACTGCCCATTTGAAATTCGATCAGATAAGTCATACAAAAAAAATAGAAATAATCATAAAATATTACTATATCTTATGAAAAGTTTCACAAAATTTACCAGAAAAAATTAAAAATATAGAATATGTCATGTATAAAGAGCGCATCGCCTCCCTACTCACTCGTGCGTCATTTCATTGATATAATGAATTTATGCTTTACCACTACCCTATTTTGCTGGCGGAACATGTAAAAAGAATTAATATAATAAAGTAATTTTACGTCTTGAATAAATTCAAGCGTCCTACGTAATCTAGTAATACATCGTTCTAGAAAGATTATGGACAAAGAAAACAGTAATACCTTTATTTATTCTCAGAACGAAATTTCGTTAATTGTTGTTAATTTTCATTCTGAAAAAAAGCAAAGATATCTTCGTTTTATTTCCTTGAAAATTTGAAGGAATTGAATTTTTGCAGACATTCTTACAAGAAATCCTACGGAAATTCTATAAAAATTTCTACCAAATATTATTCCAATAATCGAATAGTATCTTGAATTTACAGATATCACTCATCTTCTTTTTATAGTTAGTCTTTACGTAAACACATTGAGTTTATTGAGTATATCTGTGACAAGCGGGGCTGTGGTGTATCCTGCAATATTTCTGCTCTCCAGTTCATTTAGTCATTTTATTGACTTCTATAATAAAAAAAGTATAACAATTATTAATTATATTTTGTTAAGTATTTCGAAATCAAATCAGGCACTACAACACCCAGTATAGATGCGTTACCATGCGGATGGTAGGGAATAATGTTTACGAAAAGTTTTGCTTAATTTTATTGCTCTATAGCACATTCACCAAAAAACGGATATCAACTGGACGATCTAGTATCTACAAATGAAGTTCCCAATTCATTTATTCATTTTTTCTCCAAACAAACAGTCAACTCAATTATAAATTAGAAGAATTGATGCTAATGACAATCACCTTTTAAAAATGTGTATGTGAATCATTTAGACAATAATCCTGCTCTCTATTTAGAGGTGTTTTCATATGGTAATAAGAACACAATGTTACCTTTTTCTCACCAATGATATTGAATATTCTGTAAATCTGATCTCTTCATTATAAGTAATAATACATAAATTAATTATAAAAAAAGAAACTTACAACTTTTATAAGATTAAACTAATTTTAGACGATGCCAAAGCCACCAGTTAAATGAGCATGAAAAAATTCATTTTTTATTTTTAAATGTGTAATATTAACATAATTTGCACATAAATAATAGTTTGGACCTACAAATAAAAATTAAAAGTATATTTATTCCAGAAAGGTATGAAAGAATTAGTTTTAATATTATTCATTTATTTATACTAACGCACCTGATGAAATCATATTATACGTAGCTGTCGATCATTACGAAATGGCCATAATAATACAACCATATAAATAAATTACTTACTGATAACTCCACTTGGTTTAATTATACATTTGATTAACAAACTTTTGAGTTTGCAATAGGTAATCTTACTAGTTTATAAATTCGTTTTGACATTGTGAAGCCAGATTTAAATCTATATGGTCTTTTAAAATTATGCTTTAAACTAACAAAGAGAGGGTCTAACTTGCGGAAAACGGATTTTCGCGTCCATTAGAGAATCGATTTCTGGTACCTAAAAATGAAGCCCAGTGCTGACAATTTTGTCTAATGGGCCCTTTTTCTTGAGATATAGGCAATTTAATCTCAAGTCTCCTCTATTTCGTTAAAAAATGATGTCTCTTCTATTGAGTGTCACATTGTAAATATTTATGATACAAAAACGTCCAAAAAAATTATAAAAGTAGACAATAAAAGCTAAACTTTGATCACTGTTTCCTTAAAAAATATTGATTTTTTAGGAAGTTACAAACAATCAAAGATACCGTAAGAAAATGGTTAAAAATTAGTCTTTATTTTCAACGATTAAATGAATCGTATTTTTAATAATTTTCTTACGCTACCTTTGATTGCTTGTAACTTCCTAAAAAATCAATATTTTTTAACGAAACAGTGATCAAAGTTTAGCTTTTATTGTCTACTTTTATAATTTTTTTGGAAGTTTTTGTATCATAAATATTTACAATGTGACACTCAATAGAAGAGACATCACTTTTTAACGAAATAGAGGATATTTGAGATTAAATTGTCGCTACACTGGGCACTGGGCTTCATTTTTAAGTACTAGAACTGTCTTTTTGTAAATATTATATAATGTATGTTCCAAAAACATAACCATCTACGTGCAAACTTTTTTAACCCCCTAACTAACCTTTTCCAATGTAAAAGATCAATAAATAATAATGAGATAAGTTTATGGATTTAAAAATTATAGTTGAAAGCAATAATACAATGACAAATTGGTATAGCAAATCAATTATTTTTAGCAGATTTTTAAATTTGACTGATGAAGTAAGAAAACTGCAATAATAATAAGCTTATGATAGCCTTTAGACTAAGAAGCTTAGATTGATAGAATGGTGTCTTATATACAATAACTATTCATCAAAATTTCTTAAAATTTATCATCATAAGCTATTAAAAAATATGTAGCTAAATTAAAACATTCCAATAGAAAACTGCATAAAATTAATGAAATTTGTACAAATTATATTGAATAATAATTTCCAACGCAACTGTTTTTTCTCGATGCAGCTGTATAGCTAAAACCCAATATTCACACCAAACACTTTTCGTTTCTAGCAATCTATTGATTATCTATATTGTTAAAACTAACATATCATTCTATGGAATACGTTTCACTGGCGCAGTTTTAAATACAAAGTTTATAAGGTTTACATTAAAATTTAGCATTAAAACAACAACTACTGACAAAAAGTTATTTTTGTTACCTTCTATTTTTTCTACAGTTGTATTAATATTTTCTACAAAAAATTACTAATTAAAAATTACTATGATCTTGAGTAAGATAACTACAGATTGTTCTCTTTAAACTATTTAATATATCTCGAACAATATTATTATAATACCACTCTGTCAATTAAAATATATAAAATTTAGTAAAAATAAATACTGAACAGCGATATCATAATTGTTAGTATCTACTACGGTAAAAATTACTGTATCAGTAAGATTACCACCAGCCTGCCGTAGCCTCAAAACTTAAGAATCGAAACTGACAATATCGTAAAAAATCAGAACGGTTAGTACTGGACAACACTTTTAGAGAATGAAAAAAAACTGAATTGTTCATTTGGTCAAACAACGAGTTGTTGTTATTATTATTATTACTGTTACGTGTGAGAGGACAGACTGAATAAGTCGCGTAAAAAATATGCGACGATCGGGATTCGAACGCACGATCTCGAGGTTTGTAGGTCTGCACTCTACCACTGAGCTAACGTCGCGATGCTTGCTCGAGAGCATCGAGAATGTCCAATCCTTATCGTGAAGCGGATGCGTCAGAGCTCGGATGACGGTTGAGCTGAGCCCGTGACATTACTTATTAAAGATAATTTGGTCCATTCTAGAGGGTTAGCAATGAGACCTCTTCTTTCAACGGTTAGTATTCATCCATTAGATGAAATGTTATAGTTGAATTTGCTATGAAAATCAATAATGTGCAACTCTGTCGTACATACTCGTTACGGTACAAATTTATACACCCTTTTATCCAGACTTTTGTATTAACTTTTTATTTTACAATATTACTTTTTATATTCACACATCGCTTACTTTTATCAGTATGAATTTTAAAACTTATAATGTAAATGTGGTTTGCTAATTTTTAGACATTTGATATAAAATCATCAAATTACAGTTTCCGCTCTTAATAAATATTAATAAATTTAATGTATTAAGAAACATTACTTAACTATCTGTTTATTGTGTAAATCGAATACAAAATTTTGAAGTTAACACGGTGTCACAAACATTTTTCTTTTAAACACGTTTTCATAACAGCTTGAATTTCATTTTGTCCCCGGAAAATTCTTCTCAAGCTTAAATTAATTTTCCATTGTTTATCGGGGACATGTGATAAGAAATGACATGGTTTTTGTTCTGCTATAAAAAATTTAAAAAAACACAATGATTACAGCAGCGTGCGTCGATGACAAAGGGTCCCGCGATATTGCCGCCTCGCGTCCAACAGGTAGAGTAATTTACGAGACAAAGCGAGAATGGTGTGAGTATGTATGTGCTCTAGCGTAAGTGCATTTTCCACGTTCTACACTCGAAGTGCAACCACGGTGCACTTTCCAGATAAAACTTTCGTTATGCAGTCACTGCAGACAGAGCGCACGTTATTTTCTATGGAGGACAAACGAATAAACAATGTTTTTGATTATAAATGTTGAATGCAAAATACATTGCGACTTAAAATGCTAACAGTGTATATTGATAATCTCAACGGGGTGAATAGACAATTTTATGAATACTTCTGAATTATTTACGAATTTTTACTACACCAATAATTATTTTTATTCAATAATAGAAATTGTGCTGCAAAGATAAATATTTTAGTCAGCTCATTTCTTTTCTCATACAGGATGCTTTGAAATAAAAAAAAAAAGTTTTGTGTTAATGCAGTATACTCTCTAAAATTGAATTAGTGAAAAAACCACTAAAGATTAGTTAAAATTGCCCCACCGAAACATTAGTAGATATACACGAATTATTAGTAGAAAAATATGGAAATGTTCACTAGTTAAAAAAGTGAAATTTCACTATTTAAAATAGTGAATATTTTTATATACTTCTACTAAGAATTAGTGAATATTTACTAATTTATTAGTGTATATCCACTAATGTTTCGATGGAGTAATTTTAACTAATCTTTAGTGATTTTTTCACTAATTCAACTTTAGAGAGTATTTTCGTTCCTGAACATGTATTTGAAATTTTTGTTATTTATTTGCTTTGTGTAGAAAAAAAAGCTCTTACCCATTTAATGATGTTATGTGAAACTGCGTCATTGTTAGTAATAACCCCAAAAAAATCTCTGTTAATTAGCAGGGTTCTCTCCTCGACCATTGCTCCCTTTAAGGAAATCGCCGCGATCGTACTCTCTAAAGTTAAATTAGTGAAAACTGCCCCACCATTTCAATTAGTGGATAAAACTACTAATTCATTAGTGAATATTCACTATTCCATAAGTAGTTGCATATAAATCTACTAATCAAACTTAGTAAAAACAACTAATTAAATTAATAGTTTTAAAAGACCTACTAAATGAAGTAGTGAATACCCGTGTGAAAATAAAGTCTGGGAAAGGCCTGGCAAAGGTCTGACAAAAGACTTGCAAAAGTCTGGCAAAAGTCTGGCAAAAGTCTGATAAAAGTCTGACAAAAGTCTAGCTAATCATTTTTGTCGCTTTAATTAATCAAAGAGAAATCTTTATAAAGGTGAATAAAAATTTTTGGATAAAACATTATTAAAAACATTTTTAAAGAATAAAGGCGTACACATTTTTGGATTTTGAGAATATTTTTTCATTTCTGTGTGAGTTTGGGTGTGTATATGTAAGTCTATCTATAAACGATATCCTTGGTCGAAATGTTAACTAACTATTGGGTATTATTTGACTAAATCAGAGAATTAGTAAATTACTCATTATTTATTAATCGAATAAAATCCTCTCTTAAAAAGGAGATGACAGAATGTTGTAAAGCATTTAAAGACTCAATGCGATTGGTTCATGGTTCAATATCCGGTCTGAATATAGCGTCAAAATTCAAAATGTTCTCTGATTTAAAATGAATATTTTGATATAGAAATTAATTAAATGTTTGATGTGTGCATTTGAGAAAATTAATGAAATCATTAAATTATGCAACATTCCAATCGATTAAAATATTGTGTCTAATAATTTAATTGCAAAATAAATGTTCCGATGTTTTTCTTAACCTCAAAATTTAGAATTCAAATCTGTTATTTAATATAAATAATAATTCAAGGACGCGGTAGTGCCCTGCTTGGCGAGTAAGGAACGAAGTGACGTCAAGCGAGCAAGGCGATGCCGTATATATTAAGTTTTCTGAAAGATAATTTTAATGAAAAGTACCGTAATGAAGTCTAAAATATTTGTTAATTTTGTTTTTACGAAAAAAGTGAAGTGCGCGCAGCGCGGATGGATTATGACTAATATATAAAATTGTCTAATTGATAAAAACCTTAAATATCTTGCTTTTCCAGTAATATTATATTTGTTAACAAATCGATTAAAATAAATGATTAGAATTATATAGTGTTGGGGTAGTTGCTGATAAAGACTAGCTGGTGTTCTCCATAGGTTTTGGTATCTAGATGTCGGTATGCATTCCTTGCCTAATCTATATGGTTGAGATAGCCGATGATGATGCCTACGCTAAGAGAAGCATTGTAGGAAATGTCACGTCCAGAACATGACAAAGCAGAGATGGTTTGTTAACTCGTCACAGTTAACGCTCTTTTAGGTTGTAGCTGCATTAGCTAATAAACCTTGGCTGAG
>JAWWEQ010048651.1:0-15492 GCA_035583055.1 Torymus tubicola | reverse complement strand
GTACAATACTAAAAAGAAAACATATAGCGCCTTAAAAATAAAATGGTTAAAAAAGAATGAAATAAGTAAAAGTAAGGCAGCAGTTTTGCGCTTCTAAATAAATTTATTTTTTGTTTAAATGGGTTATTGTTTTTTTCTTAAACTATCCCTATCCTTAACTGTTCCATAAATATATTCAAATTGCTTGAAAAATAGTTTTAAAAATCGTCCGTTTTCCCCCCTTTCCCCCCTTAATTTAATTTTTTAACCCACCTTTTTTAACCCACCCTTTTTAACCCACCTTTTCAACACATACTGAACCCTTTAATTTACCCTTTATTTAGAAGTACCCCATAAAAAAGAAATTATGAAACCCATAAGGTCGGAGAAACGGAGAACCGGAGAAAATGGAATCAGCTTAATATAATAGAAGATTATTTCGCAAATGAATAAGTAATGATTGTACTAATGGCTGTATGCTGTAACATATGTAGACGATTCAGAGCACCTCGTGTATGTGTACTTCGATGGCGCAGTTCGTAAGCAATTGGATTACAACGCGGCAGGTCCAGGTTCGATTCCCGTCTCCGGAAGAATTTTTTTCAGCTTAATTTAAATAATTTTCATTAATAGTTCCAATTTATTTGAAATTAAAATCGCAATATAACATTAAAAAAAATCGCGATATAAAAAAGAAATGAACAACAAAATGAAATTTTTTTCGCGAACCTTTATTTAAATAAAAATTACTAGATTGTCTTGTAAAAATTCCTATATGAACGACCTGCGAAGTTACTACACAAATCTAGTAAATTTTATAAACTAGGATAGTAAAATTTAAAAACTCATCAAGATTACCATCTGGGTTGTAAAAAATATAAGTTGTCAGTCTGTTCCTGCGTTCCCTACACAAGATGGTAATTTTTACAGAAACTTATTATAATTTTTACACTAATATCTTCTCCGTGTACTATCTTTACAGAACAGATCATAGCTTTCTGCTCTTATCTAATTTTGTACATTAACAGAATTAAAAAAGCGTTTTATTGTCTTAATTTTCTATTTTTTCGTACAACTGTATCAATGGTATTACAATAATATTCTTTATTTCTAAACTGAAGATAATTAAGTCATTATTCAAGATTTTTTTATATAAGAAGCTCTTCAGGGTTCATAACACTTTATCATTTTCAAAAAATCGATGTTTTTTTGACTGATTTCGAAAGAAAAACATACCAAAAATGCTGCTAAAAATTTCAAAACGATCTGATCACTGCAAGTGTGTATTTTGTCGATTTTAATTTGGCGCACTCTACAGTGTGCGCGCCGTAGCTTTAAACTTTAAATGTGTTTTTGTGAAAACCACTTTTTTTCGGTTGGTGTGCACGATTTCTTAAAAAGCATACAACCGTTCGTTTCCAAATTTTGATCATGGCTTCGTCACATATACAGCTATCGCCGGAATTGGGATTATGTTAAAATTCCAATTCTAACTATATTTTTCAACCGGAAAAACATTTTTCGAAAAATTTCTTTTGAATAGCCACCATTTTGTTACTTTCACATGAAATTTAATTATCCTAGTTCCAGCGATAGCTACGGCTCTACTGAATCTAAATTTTTTTGCATTTTGTATTTCAGACGATTCTTCGTTTCAAAATCATGCAGGCCATCAACATCCGTTTTTTTGAGACACTCACTGCTTATTGTACATAAATTGTACAATCATACTTAAATAAACAATGTAAAATTGTTTCATATGCACTAAGAGTGGCTTTATTAAATCCAAAAGGATTCATATAGATATCTATTATAGGGACAGCAAAAAAAAATCGTAAAAAATAAGAAGTGGTATGAACCCTTAAAAATTTCTAGAATCTACTTAAAATAATACTTTTTAAAAAAGGAAAACTTTAAAAAGAATAATTTTCTTTAACATATAAAATGTGAATAAATAACTTTTATAAAATATTTTATAAAAAATTTCATAAAAAGGGATTCTACTAATAAATAATCTTTTTTTTATAATTGTTTCTTATCGTTTGTATACAGTACATTGTACATTAAACACAAGAAAGTAGTGTAATGAGTTTATATGTATTCAAGAATATATAAATACTAACTTCTTTCTGTAGATCTAAGTAGTAGATGGGGATGTAACTTTTAAATGTAACACTTAAATAAACTGTATCCTTACGCTTTCTAGCTTCCCGATATTTTATCATTGCTAACGTATTTTTTGCATTTTTGTTAGCGGTTAATTTATTAATGTAGCACAAACGACTTGAGCTGCAAAAAGATGTGTCCAGCAAGAATGTGTATAAAAAAAATCTAAAATTTCAGGAAATACTTTGGTTTAATTGTTTTATTATACAAACTAATCTAACATGAGTGAAATAGAAGAAAGTAATCAAATTTTTCAAGGATTAAGGAAGTAGTTTATTTAAGGGGGTTTGTCCGATGAGGAACGTATGAACAATCAATGTCGCCCCGCACCGCGCGTACAGGTTTACTCGCATGGTGTCCCCACTTTTGTTGTCAGAGCGCGTGTTCATACGGGACTAGCACACGCACATAGCATAGCGGCCGTACACCTACACTGTTAGAAAACTTCCATATATATAGATATACTGTGTTTACATTTTGAGTTTCCAAATGTACACATTGTATATCAGTTTTCTTACAGTGTAAAATTGCAACTTTGAATTACAATATCTTAAAAACGGTGAAGTTAGTCTTTTTTCTAAGGATATTATATAGATTATGATGTCACTTATATGTGACAAAAATTTCAAACGCTTCCCAAATAAATGCAAAATTGGATGAACTCCCTTAAATTTTACATCCGGATCTACTACTTAGATCTACAAAAAGAAGTTAGTACTTACATATTCTTGACTACATATAAACTGATTTCACTATTTTCTTGTGTTTAATGTATAATGTACACTGTATAGAAGCGGTAAGATACAATTGTAAAAAAAATTATTTATTTATAGTTTATACTATAAATATACTTATACTATATTTTATATATACTTTAAGTTATTTATTCATATTTTATAAGTTGCAGAAAATCCTTATTCTTGCCACAGTTTTCCTTTTTCTAAAAGTATTTTTTATATAAAATTTGTTGATCACCGAGAAATTATTATAATTTAGCAGATACTTGTATATTACTTGTACAATAGTTGTACGTTTTACATTACTTTTGGTTCAGCTTTTCTTCGCCAACAAAGTTTTTTAGACTTTCGGTGACACTATACAAATTTTTAAAGAAAAAATAAATGATGATACATTACCTGTTTGTTTGCAAAAATAAGAAGAACAGCGTCTCTGAGTTCATCTTCAGCAAGCATTCTCATAAGTTCTTCTCTTGCTTCTCCAATGCGTTCTCTATCATTGCTATCAACAACAAAAATCAAGCCCTGAAATAAAATAAATTATTACGTGGATGAATCCAAAATCTTTTATCAATTTAAAATTAATTTTATTTTAATTAAATATGATAAAGTAAGTTAGCTGAAACTATATAGTTGGGAACAAAGAAACTGTAACATAAGTTACAAAGATATTATGTAGTTATCTGACTTTTCTATCGCATAACGATTAGTTCTATAGAATCCAGTTTAAACTGATTCAAATATTCGATCTTCACTTTTGTAATAGAGAGAACAATTATAAATGCGATTAATCATACTTTGAAATAATTTAAAGAGTAACGACAGCTTGGCATTTTCAAAAAATCTTTTTTTTTTTTTTTTTTTTTTGTTTTACTTAAATGATGCTTTAGGTATCCTAGAATTCAGTACGCCGAAGACAGGTGCAACGTCATCGCTCGGCCGATAATCCGGTCGAGTGCTGCTCCCATTTCTCGTAACTTACCTGCCGAAATTACTGTGAAATTCAATGGACCCTTCAATAGATAGCTTACAGCGATCATTGGGAATGTTTCTATAAGAAAAAGAAAGTATGAGAACAGCTGGCAGTTACTAAACCGACGCTATTCAAAAGCAAACATTTTTAAAAAAGCTTTAATTTTTCAGATATACTGATTTTCCGAAGTTATACACTTTTTATTGTTTATACTCATTTACCTAACATCAATATTTATAGAGTTCTATTTATACATCAAATAGCTTGACTATAAAATAAAAGTTTCGTTAAAAAAAACCATGTGACACACGCTTTATTAATTGTTATTATTAAACCAGAGTAAGTACAAATGAAAGAAATACAAAAGATATCAAATCATAGTATATATTTACATTATACAATAAAGTAGGATTATCATCCTACAGAGGAAAATATTTTTCTCTTCGTTGGTCCGGGATACTTAAAACTATCTTAACCTTTAGACTGCCGCGATTTCAAGAGGCATATCGCCCTCAGAAAACTGGTATAAAAGGTATCTTATATCATTGATTGATCATAGGGAAAGTGTCGATCAGGGGTAGCGTCAATATATTGATTCTCCGACAGTCTAGAGGTTAAAACTAAAATTAAAACGAAAATTTTTGCAATATTCGAGATTAGTGAAGTCGGTTGTTAAATATGTATGTTGGAATGGCTTCTGCTATTTTCAAGGCCTCAGGCCATATGGATTAATCAATACAGAGGTCAATAATGTAAATAAGTTGATCAACTATGTGCGCTCTAAAAGCTTTTAATCTTTTAGTATTAATATTATCATTTCCACCATTTTTATTATCATTGTTGTTTATTATATTGTTTATTATATTAATTATTTCCAGATGGTTATTTGACGTAAGAAAAGTACTTTTACTGTTCATTGGTGGAAGCTTCATTTTTAAACTTGGGGAAAATTGCAAAAGAAGCGAAAACGTCAAATATATGAAAGATAATGGTTTAAAAATTACTGATTCAATTATTATAGCTGAATGATTAAACAAGTGTTTTTGTAAAATTGGCAAAAAGTCAAGCCATAAAATAGTTCTGCCAAGCAATGAGCAAATGAAGCTTCCACCAATGAACAGTTTTTTAAAATTTATTACATTGCACGAACTCTTTAGGCTTTTCATTTTAGCCCGAATTTGCTCTTTGTCAAACAACTTTTTGGATTTATCTATAATTCTCTTTAGAACTGAGTTAAATTTTTATAATTCTCTCTATTCTTCGTGTTGTTTAGATCATTTTTCTGTAATGTGTAAAGTTTTTCTTTGGTTCTATAAGATTTAATTATTGCAGAGATTGTCCAATGTTTGTTATTGAATACATATCGTTGCTCCCGTATAAAAAGACAGTAAGACGGAATCCGATTGGAAAACCTGGTAACTCGGAATCCCGTTGGAAAAGATGGTATCTCGGAGTCCGGTTGGAAAACATGGTAACTCGGAGTCCGGTTGGAAAACCTGGTACCTCAGAGTCCGGTTGAAAAAGATGGTATCTTGGCGGCCAGTTGAAAAACATGGTAACATGGAAGTTAATTTTTTTTGCTCCAATTTAGGTTGGCAAAACTGATCAAATATTTTCAGTATTAGATTTGAGATGTGATCAAATAGACTTTATTTACACTTCTATTAGAATAAATATTACGATTATAGTACGAATGTTTCTAAATGAAAGAAAATTATTTTGGAGTAAAAACAATTAATAAAGCAATTAATCTAACATGAACATTAACGTAATATTATTATATTATTTATAACGAGGTTCGAGGATAAAATATGGAGAAAATAAGTGTCTCAGTTCTACATATTCTTTCGAACCCGTTTGGCTCTCGTTCCCGCGAATTCGTGCATCTCGAGCGTTTGTTTACATCACTCGAGCAACGTATTCGGGAGCTGCGCACGGGAGAGCACGACTATCGCCATTGCGTGACTGGGTTTCGTTGTTGAAATTTGTGCGTTTCCTTGAGCGTGATGTTGCTTCGAGTGTTGCAAAAATCAGAGAGAGCGAGTGCCAGGACGAACTTCCGTCTTCTCAAAAAAAAATGTCACTCGCGAGATGAATCAAATCATATCTCTCCCATTAGATTATGAGGGAGAGAGAGAGAGAGAGACACTATTAATTTTCAATTACTGACGTAGTCAGTATACAGTCTCAGTTCTTCCGCCGAGACCCCGAGATGTGCTGCCGCGCTGCGACTGCGTCGCAAGTAAGCCCGTCCAGCGCGCGACCTCGCGAAATTAAAAACGTTGATAATTCCCAACAACAAGCATCAAAATTTTTATAGTTTTATGTCATAGAGTAATACCTTTTGTGTTAAAGAGTGACATCTCTTGAACTTTTATGTCATAGAGCGACACCTCTCGTGTGAGGGAACGACATCTTTTGAACTTTTATGTCGTAGAGTAACACGATGCATACACATTTTGAAATGTTATGTGATAGAGTAACACATTTTCTGTGAAATGTATTAAAAAAGGCTTGTAAAACTAATATCGTCGCTCCCGTATAAAAAGACAGTAACTCGGAGTCCGGTTGGAAAACATGATAACCCAGAGTCCGGTTGAAAAACATGGTAACTCGAAAGCTAATTTTTTTTGCTCCTATTTACGTTGGCAAAACTGATGAAATATTTTCAGTATTTGATTTGAGATGTGAACAAATACACTTTATTTACACTTCTATCAGAATAAATATTAGGATTATAGTACGAATGTTTTTAAACGAAAGAAAATTATTTTGGAGTAAAAACAATTAATAAAGCAATTAATCTAACATGAATATTAACGTAATGTTATTATATTATTTATAACGAGGTTCGAGGATAAAATACGGAGAAAATAAGCGTCTCAGTTCTACATATTCTTTCAAACCCGTTTGACTCTCGTTCCCGCGAATTCGTGCATCTCGAGCGTTTGTTTACATCGCTCGAGCATCGTATTCGGGAGCTGCGCACGGGACGAGCGCGACTATCGCCATTGCAAGGTCGCGCGCGATTCAATTTCGCATCAGATTCTCTCGTGCCGTCTAACCCGTTTTGTGCGATATTAAGCAGAATAGCTATTTATAAAACTGTTACATATTATTAACGTAATATTGTTATATTATTATTAAAGTAATAATATTATATTATTATTAATGTAACATGAACACCTACTCTTAGCATAACAATAAATAAATGACCTAATTTTTTATCTATTCTAAATAAAGTACATTTGACTCAGTCGATAAAAAAAGCTCAAAGGCAAAGTACAAAATAAATCGGGATGTCATTATTTTAGTAATTATAGAGATTGAACTAATACACTGTAATATAGGTGTAGTAAATTGTAAAATTTTATAATATAAAGTACAGTGTTATTTCTTAAAATGTGTTCGACTCAAAATTTATTTTCAAAACCAACCCAACCCAACCCACCAACAGCATGTAACTCATAATTATATGGTAATTTCTCCAACACTTGCACATATATTCAGTCGATGTTATACCATTGAAGCATAGACATGGCGAACGTACAGAATGTTATTAGTAAATTTCAGGATAACATAGTACAGAAATCACAGTCTTTATTAAGGTCGACAAAAAGTGCGAAGTTTCCGATACCCTAATGATATGGAAACTTCTGATATTGAACTATATTTTAATATTAGACCTGATCATGCCCATAATTAAATATCTAGATCCAGTAATCCATAAATTGCAAGTCTTGTCAACAAATATTTAACTAAATTAAATGGAATTTCTAGAAGGTTTCTCGATAATATTAATGGTATTTACAAGGGAGAAAATTTACTTATGATCGGAAATTCTCGAATAAAGTTTTTAGGTGACTTTGTTCAAGTAAATGAGTAGAACTATCATTTGTCCGTAGGACTGCTACAATTGCTATTCAAAAAACTTCCCGATGAACGTCTTATCAATTCGGATGACATTGACAATTATCGTAGAATTATTGACGTTTCGAGCGCACATAAAAAAACTACTCTGTAAATGAGTCAATACAAAATTAAAGAGTAGAAAATTTTATAATGTTATTACTCCTCTGTTTCAAGAATCAACTGTGAAAAATTATTTGTCTCGAACGAAGAAAGATAACGCGGAGGAAGTTGAAAATACTAATGTCTTACGAAGAAAGAAATGTATAATGATTGAGAAAAAACAAAGTAATCCAATGGTATCGAAAAAAATATTTGAAACTTCAGACAATTTTTTAAAAAAGCTGATTGGTTCAAATTCTCGAATGAATTCCCATCTTCTACCTACTACTAACGAAACCGATAATTATTACGAAGCTGAATATTTTAGTGAAGATGCATCAGATTTTTCATCCAATGAATATTCACCGAAAAGCATTAGTGATAACTTTATTAGCTCGAGATACCAAGGAGAAAGTGAGAAGTGGAAAAATCGAGCAACAAAAAAAATTATATTGTACTAGACTATTTAAAAACAAAGACATTGGCTAAGAATAAGCCAATGTTTACATTGTTTTTAGAATTTGCTATTATCTACTATCGTGGAATGACGGTGATTATATTGATATTAAAAAAATATATTCCAAGATATTAAAAGAATTTTTGTCACGGGTAAAATAAAGAAGTTGTGGTTAGAACGTTTAATGTTATCGATATCACTGAAATGGCCTATTTATCTTTCGAATATCCGAGATCAGTTACTATATGTATTAATCACCGTGGAGTGTATAAAGCCATATAAAGTAAAGTGCATAAAAGTTTCACCGCAACGATTTCAATACGAAATGGGAATGCAAGCCTAATCGTATAGAAGAATAATCGAAAAAAATTTAAAGGGCAAGGAGTTGTACCTCACATGATTGGAGCGAGGTGGGGCTCCTTTAATTGTTTTATAGATCACTGTTAGGTGGCTATGTTTGCTCTTGCAAGTAGTTAGTCGAGACTTCATCTATATAAAACCAAAAAAATATATATAGTTTTCTACATCAAAATGGGTTAAAACAGCTCACGCGTTGCTCCTGAGCAACAACAACGATAGCAAAATAACGACAAGAAAAAGTCGTCATGGAAAACATTTACTGAAAAATGTTTCAAAAATACCCGTTCTTTGCTCAGCAACAGGGTTATAAAAACTTTTAAATGTTAACTAGAATATAAGCTGTAAAACGCCAGGCATCTGACCGCCCGCTGCGATCTGCCGACTGCTGGCGGCTGGTAGCTGCCCGTTCGTGCCGGCTCAAAAGACACCGATTCCAGAATCACCACAACTTATCTATTACTTCAAAGAGGCTAAAAGAATTTTCGGTGAACAAACAGGTAGAACCTCACGGGATAGGAGCGAAGTGGGGCTCTTATCCTCCTTCAAATTTTTGTACCTATATAGTTTCGCAGTTATGCTAGGTTACTACTCTTAGCATTTATTAACGCGAATACTGCCACCAGGAAAAAAGTATACAGATACCAAGAAAATACTTAGCCATCAGCACTGAAAATAGTTATATAAGCGCAATAACGCACTTCAATAACCTTCCTAA
The DNA here is from genome assembly GCA_035583055.1 of Torymus tubicola. NCBI lineage: Eukaryota > Metazoa > Arthropoda > Insecta > Hymenoptera > Torymidae > Torymus > Torymus tubicola. Next base: position 6,094 of record JAWWEQ010048651.1, on the reverse strand, counting down.
TAAATTAAAAATAATTACAAGAAAGGCCAGTGAAGGGTACCCGCACAGAAAGGAAGTGACCATCATGGATGCTAATCCTGCACTGGAAGTTCATGGGTAGGAAACATTACTTGATAAAATGTCACTTAACATTCTTTTTTTTTTTAATGTTATTTAACGTCGCCCTGTTTTTGCTCCTTTGCGGTGCTAATCGGCGCGGAGGGTTGTCGTGTGTTGGTAAACAAAGCACATGTGTGAAATAGTGGTGCTTGTAGCAATTGATGAAGAACTGGGACTCAAACCCGGTTTGACGAGTAATTAATCCCAGTTCTACCGATCGAACCATCGTTACAGACCTCTATCTTGTAGGTTGGGTGAAGCTGACGAGCAAAATCCGCAGTGGAATCGTCCTTTCGGGACTCATGCGCTCAGCGCAATTATTGTACTTAATCGATCCGACCCACAGATGAGGTGCATACGGGAGCTTCAGCCACCAACCCCGAGCACTATATTCGCTTTTCGCCACCGAAAAAGTCCAGAAAACACTTTTGAGAAAATGCCTCCGAAAAATGTGCACTGACGGGGAATCGAACCTGAGACCTAAGCGATGCTTGTTTTGGGAAGCAAGCACCTTGCCACCTGAGCCAAACACCATTCTGACTCGACGTTCGCACATACATATGTGCAACCAACAACATTATCGCTCACATCGTCGAATTTCTAGTTACAACTGGAAAAATATGATAATGGCAAAACACTAAGTGGACAACAACATTATTAAAAGAGCTAATGAAGTAATAAGTACCTGGCTTCACAATTAAACTACTAGAAATAATACAGAAACCATATACTTAACTCTCACCTCAGACACCTCAAGAAACTTTGTGAATAAAAAATACAAAAGTACTGTTTCTATGCTAAAATGTGACTAACATGATTACCCCAAATACCCTGGAGTAAAGCATACACATTTTATAAAAAGACCCACAGTCACAGAAATAAAGAAGAAACAAAACAAAGTAACATTTTTGCCTATTGAGTCAGTTTTATTTCAAAGATTGACAGAATGACAGAAGAAAATAGCGAGTTATTTTTTACTTTGACAGAGAAAAACAACCTTTCACCAACTGCATGTATCCTCTGAAACAACAACCTAAATATAAGGACATTGTAGTTATTGTATTTACATCCTCCTGTAAATCCGATGCATCCAACCAACATAAGAAGATGTTTCCTCATTACAGAGTAACATGCGCGGTAAGTCATACTTACCCAGCCAGATTGATCAGCGTAGAAAAAATAATTTTTGCTATTCAAAAACGCCACCACCGAAGTAAAAAAGTTATGTATAATCTATACATAAATCTTGCATAATGCTCTATGTATGGATTATGTATAAAATGTGTTCGAAAATGAACATGCATAATCTATGCATGGTCTATACACAACTTATTTCCCAGGTTCAAGATAAAATCAAATAATAACAACAATTTTATTATTTCTGTACGCCGAATGCCGCGCTGGCGCTGCTCGAGTAGATTAGTCCTGGAAGCCCGGCAGAACCATGAGGCACATAGTCTTCTAGATTTGCAGTTTAACGTGGCAGCATGAGGCTCGTCAGAGGAAATACCAATACCAACCTCCTTGTCGGTGTTGCTCTTTTTTGGCGTTAATGTCCTCCGTCGTCGATGTTGTCGTCGTCGTCGTCGTCGTCGTTGATGTTCAAAACTATCGACGCGGCACTATTCATTGATATATAAAAAAAAAAATAATGAAAATTTAAACTATAAAGAAAAATGACACAAAATATGTATTTTCGATTAGGGCGTGGAAAAATTTTAAACCGAAATTTCGACTTATCTGATGATTCGTCCTGTTGTTGTCCACAGTAGTTTTTAGCCGAAAATAAACTATTCCAGATATAATTAAGCGAAATATTCTTCATAATCATGAACATATTGTTTATTATTTTGAGAAAATATTTGGAACTGTGAATGAAGTAAACCGAAATTGTCGTGTAATATGCATGAAATGTGAGCTTAGCTTCATGTCAAAACAAAGAATGTTTAACTAATTTAGTTTAGTTGCTTCGACAGTTTCAAATATTGCCTCAATTTGAAGAACGCGTGTTCTTGGTTATGAAGAATTTTTAGCTTAATTATACCTGAAATAGTCTATTTTCCACGAGAAACTACAACGGACTGCAAGAAGACAAATCATCAGATAAGTTGAAATTTTGTTTTAATATTTTTTTACGTCCAAATTAATTGAAAATATATACTCTGTGTCATTTTGCTTTACAGGTTAAATTTTCACTATTCACATCATATATATATATATATAAAATTATTAATCTTGATGTCGTACAACATCATCTTTGCATTTTCATGGTTTCTCCAGCTAAGAGCAGCTTGGGGGCGACTAAAATTATAAAATTCTGTGGTTTTACACGTCATTTTAAAATTTTAGCCGACCCTCAGCTGCCCCTTAGCAGCCCCTCAACCGCCTCTCAGTTGCAACCATGAAAATGCAAAGATGATCTTGTAGGACATCAAGATTAATTTTGTTATCATATTTTCCAATGTACATAAATGTACTCTAAAGAAGTTTTTCATAACAATCAAAAAATCTTCCAATTTCAACAAAGGAAAGGTAAATCGTATATTATAAGTATATTCACTGAGAAAAATATTTAGTAGATCAAATAAATATTTATTTGAATAGTAGTAAATAAATATTTTTCTTAAAACAAATAAATATTTATTTGTTAATACTACTTTAGCACTAGAATTAATAGAAGTAGCACTAAAAAAATAGAAAGTATAGAAGGTGCATTTTTAAAATTAGAATCTGATAAGAAAAAATTACGCGAGATAAATGTAACAATTTGGGACGGAGCATCAATGATACCAAGAAAAGCTTTGGACATTGTAGATAAAACATTGAAAGATGTTTGTAATACAAATTTAGCATTTGAGGAAAAATTAATTATATTAGGAGGAAATTTTCGGCAAATTCTTGCAGTTATTAAAAACGGCTGCAGAAGTACGATTGTGCAAGAAACAATAAAATATTCAGATATTTGGCCACATTTTAACATAATGTATTTAAAAAAAAATATTCGTTCTAACAATAAAGAATTCACTTTGTTTTTATTAGATATTGGAGAGAGAATAATTAATCCGTTTAAAATACCAAATAGTTGGAAAACTGATGATGCTTGTTTGAAAATATATAAATATATAAATTATAATTTACCTATAAATAGCGTTATTTTAACGTCTCATAATGAAGATACAACTATTCTGAATAATAAAATATTATCATTAATCGATAGTGATGAAATGACTTATTATAGTATAGATAGCGCTACACATAAAGGTGTTGATCTATCAGATGATAATATCTATATAAATTTTCCTATTGAATACTTGCGTAATATTCCTGAAAGCTTACCACCACATGAATTAAATCTAAAAATTAATGCGATAGTAATGTTAATAAGAAACTTAAGCATAAATGATGGTTTATGCAATGGAATACGATTAAGAATTTAATAGAATATAATGTAATAAAATTTGTAATGAAAATCGTTTGACATTTGGGTGACAGTTGTATTAAAGTGCACTGAAGCTCTTGTTCAAATTTTGTGAAGACTCAGAAATTCAGAAGTAAGAAATCACCGATTAAAAATAACATGGCCTCTTCACAAAGAGAAAAAACATTGCTAAATGAAAAAATTGTGAGAAAATTCTAAGATATACAAAAATTTATTCCATTTTCATATCTGCTTTCAACATTCAGAGTCTCCTTTTTGAATAACGCACGTTTTATTAAAGTATTAAATTACGTTAGAATCATATAGGCATATAATATGGTACAATACTGCCAAACTTACGACTGTTACTGCGTGAGTCAATGACAGGTTGACGCGTTTTTTCAACTGACTAGCTACCTACCAAGGGTACTCCCTTAAAAATAATTAGACTATTTAAATACAATATAGAAGCTGCAATAATAACAGGTGAAAAATCAGAAAATTACCATTTATAGTTAATAGAAAACAATTTCCTATCATCTTGGCTTTTTCTATGACCATAAATAAACCACAAGGATAACGTTTTAATGCTTTAGGTATATATTTTGGAAAACCATTGTTTTCACATGGACAATCTAGATGTAGGAATCCAAATAATATACTTATTCAAAATGATTCAGACAATAAAGAGGAAATTATAAATACTGGTTAAAAAAAAAGTTTTAATGAATAAATTAAAAGAACACAGTAAAAACTTGGTCTGCTTTCAGCGACCTTAAAAATTGGTGTTTTTCAGCGATTAAACTTGCTCTGCTTTCAGCGACCTTAAAAATTGGTGTAGTTTCCGCAAACTTGAAAATTGGTCTGCTTTCACCATTTTTCAAAATTGGTCTGCTTTGATCGATTTAAATTTTAATAGAATAAAATTAATTTTTAAAAATTTTACAGTTTTTTCAGAGAAATAGGCCTCTTTAACTAACCTTTTATAAAAAAAAATGAAATATTTAATCAAAAATAAATTTAAAGTTAGTAAAAAATGGGATACCTCTTTAAAAAAAACGCGCCTTCTGTCTACCTCGTGGCTCGTAACATTATTTAGTTTTACTTTTTGTTGTCTATTTTGCAGGTAACTTGATATACGTTTGTGAGCGTTTCCTCTGATCCCATAGCTATATAGCTTTTCTAGTAAAATTAGATGGTTAACAGTGTCAAACGCTTTTGCAAAATCGAAAAAGGTTACTGCGATTGGCGTACTCTTATCTAATTTTTCATATGTTACGTTTGCTATTTTAAACCGTGCATCTATTGTACTTTTGTTCTTCCTAAAACCATATTGATTTTCTGCTAGTAAGTCATATTTGTTGATAAAATTTGTTATTCTTTTGTGTATTATTTTTCCAAAAATTTTTGCTAGATTTGATATTAGTTATATTGGTTGGTGGCAATGTGTTTATCTTTTGATTTGTGAATAGAAATAATTTCAGCTGTTTTAAGGGCACCAGGCCATATTCTTTTATCTATACATAGATTAAAAATATGTGCCAAAGGTTCAGCTACATGTCCGACTAAGATTTTTAATGTTTTAGTGTTGATATTATCAATTCCATCGTTTTTGTTTTCCATGTTATTGATAATATTTTCTATTTCCTGTGTGTTCGTAGGATTTACAAAAATACTGTTTCTATTCATTGTAAGAAGTTTAATTTTTTCATTATTTAGTCGTTTTATTTTAGGCTCTTGCTAAATGTTCGTCAGATTAGAGTACGTCGTTTCAAAGTAGTAATATTTCAATATTTGTTTTACTTTGACCTTTGACTAAAGAAAGTATATTTACCAATACAGATATACATCCAATACAAAAATCTGACGGACAAATAGCAGAGGTGTTTATTTTATCACTTAATTTTTTGCCTATGTTACAAAAAAATTTGTCCAAGTGTTCAACAATTCTTTTATTATCAGTTATTTTTTTATTGTTATCCATTAAGTAGTTTATGATTTGGTTTTTTTTTTGTGGCTTTTTCCAATTTTTTGATTGATTACATTCCATAGTATGTTTAAGAACATTCAATATTTTTTATGATTAATACAAATATTCTAGACAAAAAAACTTTTTTCTAATAGCGGAAAAATATTAAAAACTAAAAGTTTTAGATTGCATTGAAAATAGACAATAATTGAAAAAAGGCATTACACGATCAACCCCCTGAAAAAGTTCTCCAAGCTACCGTATAAACATGTTTTTTTAAGAGGTATCCCCTTTTTCTCTAAATTTACAATTATCTATTTATTTAATTTATTTAATTTATTTAATTTATTTAATTTATTTAATTTCCAGAGTTACAAATAGAACATTTGTCGAATACAGAGTATATTTATAATACATAATAACACCACTATATCGCGGCAAATCCTGCAGAGGAAAATAAATTCCTGTTCGCAGGTCCGGATTAACAAAAAAAAAGAATAAAAATAAAAATAAAATGCTGGTTTAGTTATGCTGCTTTCTAAACAGTAGTAACCTCCAGCCACTCATCTACACATCCACTCATACTACATGTGTGTCCATTTCGGACT
>JAWWEQ010048650.1:0-15494 GCA_035583055.1 Torymus tubicola | reverse complement strand
CACAAATTTACGTGTTTATTATAATTAAACGCCGATACATGCCTCGTCAACCAAATATACATTAATTAACCGTTACAGGTAATAAATTAAATATACTTTTTGGAATATACTGCAAAAAATAAATTTTTTCGAGTACGTTTTTCACATAAACTGAACGATTGTTTTTTAACTACCAAAGAAAAAAATTTATTTGATCAATTTATAAAAATTCTACATAATTCTACTCACAAATTGCAAACTTTTTTCCATCTAATGTGTTATACAAAAAGTTTCACCTATGTGAGTTAAAAAATCATGAAAATGGATGTTTTTTGAAAAAAATTCAAATTGTCAAATTTTTTATTGATTGTAACTTTTGAACAATTGAATATTTAGGACTAAAACTCTATGGTTGTATTTTGGGGCTAATTATTTTTGAAGAATTTTTAAATTTTGACCTTCAAAAGTTGACATGATGTTTCCCACATATATATATATATATATATATATAAAAAATTTCGCACCAATATATATTCACTCACTATATGGCGTAACATTCGTTGACGGAGGGGGCGAGAGAGAAGTTAGAAGTTGGGTTGGGTATATAAGTAACGCTGAAACGGCTCTTGCATCCTCATTACCACTTTATCTTTTAGTAGAAAAACACCTGCTTTATACGATTATTATTATTATTTTTTTTTTATTTCCGAGGTACTAGGTGAATTTTCCGGGGTGTCCGTTCTTACTTTGCAGGTGGAGTAATACCCAAAACCGAATCCTACGGCAGCCTCACCTTGGTACCGCTTTCGCATTATGTCAGATCGGGACGCAGACCTGACGCCCCCAGGGGTGTCGTCCTTCCCTGTTACTTAATTTTTTATTCAACTTCATTTGTTCAATCACGAGCGAAAGTCGCCTTACTATCACCTCTGCAGACTACATGCGAAGGTGTGTTCCGCGTAGTCCCTATCGTGCCCGCAGTATTTACAGTTGGGCTTGTCCACTCTACTTATATACCACTCTATATAGGTACTGCCGGAAGTATCCGTGTCCCGATAATAATTGCGTGAGTTAAAAGTTTACCTCTTCGTGTTCCCTCTTTAACCGCGTCGTTACACTGCCAATGAGCCTGTAAGTCCATCTACCAATGCTCTCCGCCGTCCATCTAGCTTGCCAAGAGTGTAACGTAATGTCCCATGGACCCCCCCCCCCCATTACACATAAACCTACTTAGCGATGTTATCCTTTCTTTGGCTTTCGTGATCACTTCCCTAATGTGTGGTGAGAACGACAACTTTGAGCCCAGGGTGACCCTCAGATACTTCGCTGTTGGCCGCGTCCTAAGTACCTCGGATCCTACGTACATCGGCAGCATCGTAGGGATTTCTTTTCGACTCAACAAAACTATCTCGGTCTTCTCCAACGCAAGGCTGAGCCCGTACTCTGACATCCATCCCATAATTTGAATCATTGCTTGGCCCAACATAAATTGCGCCTAGTCCGCCTTCCGAGCCTCTATAACCAGTACCACGTCATCCGCATAACCCACGAGAAATGTCCCAGAGGGCATTTCCAACCGTAGTAGTCCATCATATAACCAGGTCCAGAAGTCAGGACCATGAATCGATCCCTGAGTCACCACTCTCGTAACTTACCTGACTATTATTCATTCATTCGTTACGAACGCGAGTAAGCGATCCCGAAAATAACCTCTATTACCTGAACTAAATATTGGGGAACCTTGAAGTTCCTAAGCGCCGCGAGTAAGTTCACCCATCTCGCTGAATTGAACGCGTTTTTTACATCCAACGTTGCGAGTAACACCAGCGGTCGCGCCCTGTGGCATTGTTCATTCGTCCGTTCTACCGCCGCACACACTGGGGTATTTTGCCTTTTTTTTCAAAATCAAATATCTTTGCAACCAAAAGGGCTACAAGGACCCTCAAGGTCGCATTTGAAAGCTAAGGCAATGTAGATTACAGGAAAATTACCGAGAAATTAACCATAACCTTTTTTGATCTTGAAATAGTGTTTCAAAACACGAATAATCTAAAAAATGGAATTTACCTGGATTTCCCTTCTTTAAAAAATTATTAATATTTTTATTTTCTTATACCTCAACCATCTAAGTATCTATCATTATATCAATATTCTGACATGTCGATAAATTCGACAGATGTGTTAATGTATCTATATCAATTTTATTATGATAATACTTAAATATTAAAGTGTTTAACATATATTTAATAACACATTTCTTATTTTTCGTAATATTGTTATATTTTATTATTAATAATAATTAATTCCATAGTAATACCCATTTTTATTCTTTCTTTTCACTTTTGAATGTTTTTTTTTTTTAATAAACACCTTTTAGCATTTATAGACGTGATATTTTCAGATATTATAAGCGTCTTTTTCTTTTCCCAAACTTTAAATGCCCTTTCATTCCTTTTACTTCCTCATAGAGGAAACTTTGACATAATATAAAAATAATTTTTGAAAAAACGTGTTATAAATATTGTATACAAATATTTTAATTAAAATACACTATTTGTAGAAAATGTTCGCATGGATGTGTGTGCGTCGTGCGTGCGTGTTGTCGTGTCTATGTTTGGACCAAGTCTAGTACATAATGAAAAATCTGGGTAGAAGTCTGGAATCGTCCGACCAGCCAGACTTTCTGAAAAAGTTGGCCCAGACTTAGGCCAGACTTGACCCAGACTGAACCCAGACTTTTTTACACGGGTGCTCTCAACTATAATACGTAAATATTTATTCAGGAATTTATAAATAATATTTATAGAAATATAGAAATACAAAAACGAAAAAATAAACATAATTATTAGTATAGTTAGTTGATAAATGGGAAGAATAAATTTTGTTCGAAGAAGCTTCGTGTCAATGAATTGGCAGCAGTTCTTTGTAGAAGAGAAAATCAGGTAAATTCCATTTTTTAGATTATTCGTGTTTTGAAACACTATTTCAAGGTCAAAAAAGGTTATGCCTAATTTCTCGGTAATTTTTCTGTAATCTAAATTGCCTTAGCTTTCAAATGCGTCCTTGAGCGTCCTTATAGCCCTTTCGGTTGCAAAGATATTTGATTTTGAAAAAAAAGGCAAAATACTCAACTGTGAGGCGGTCACCGAGTGTATTGCTTCGATCGTCGAAAAACGCCTTCTGAATCTGTGTTGGTTATGCGATAGATCGCCTGATTCGCGTATTGAGCTTTGGATTCTAAGATTTAACAGTATCTCCATGCCCTTGCCGATCGTGTCTAATAGGCTAATCCGTCTATACGCGACCGGAGAATGAGGATCCCCTTTCCCCTTGCTAATAAAAACTAGCTTCACCCTCTTCCACCGAGAGGCGATGACCTTTAGAACCTCTCCCGGAATGCCATCCATACCAGATGCCTTACCGCTCTTTAACGATCCTATCGCTCCACTCAGTTCAGCCCTAGTGAATGCGGGTATACTCTCTCGTCGTACAGTCGCGTAAGAGAGTTCGGCTCTCGCCGGGTGGTTTAGAAAGAGTCCGTCCCCTATTGCATTTGTCGGCCGCGCGTCTTTAATCTCCGGTCGCTTCATTGTCCTTAACCTACGTATTACTCTTTTGTAAATTAATCCCGACGGATCAGAGTTGACTTCGTCGCATACTTCTTTCCAGCACCGACGTTTGATCGCTTTGATCGCGAATCATAAGTTCTTCCCCGCCTGTTTATGGTCAGTGGCAAGTGTAGTTGTCCATTTTCGTCCCCAAGCGCGCTGCGCTCGTCTTCAAGCCCTAAGACATGCCTTACGTAAATTCGCGATCTCTTCCGTCCACCAGTACGCTGGCTCACGGCGGTCCCTGTTTGTCGTTCGTGGCATGGAAGCATAGCACGCTTTCACGATCGCTGAAGTTGCCCTATCCACGTGTGATTCCTCACTCTTACGGCCTGATAAATCACATCGGCCGAAGACCCTCGTGACCCGCAGTGCTTCTACTAGTCGATCTTTATTTAGGCATCTAATATTCCATCGAAGGGTTAGTCTAATCGACCGGCTGCTACCTGCTCAATCTAAAACCTGTAAAGGTGACGTCGGGGATCGACTCCCCAAACCCTGGTCGGCTATAGGTAGAGATAGATCCCGCGTTCATAACTACTAAGCCTAATCTAGCTGCCATCTCGAATAAGGTCCTACCTCTGCTGTTTGTTTCTGCCATACCCCAGTCTATGGCCCGCGCGTTAAAATGTCCTGTTACTAGAAGGTGGCTGGAAATATTCCGCAGCGCGTCTTCCATATTTTCGACCTGTTTGAGGAAGTCCGACCTACATAAGTTTGGCGACATGTACACGCTCACGTAGATTACATCTTTTGAGAATAGTAGCTTTAGACTGTACGCTTCATATATACTGTAATGTGTACGCGCCTCGAATAGATGAAGATGCATGTACACGTACGCGAGCTTGAGCTCGCGCTATTGATACGTAAATGTATACACACCTTGATCTACATGTGCGTGAACATGTGAGTGAGCGTACCTCCCTGTAATAGACTGTATAACTCTACACTCACTATCGTCGTAGCAGCCATACCGTAAGCATCAAGAAATGTAAGCTCTCTATATATATTGCTAATAAACCTTTTATTATTATTTAATCGACAACTTGTTATTTAACAACCCAACCCAACCCACTCCTCTATTTTCTCAACACATCCCCGACGCATCCTGTCATTTTTTACCATTGTCTGCCTGCTATCCAGATTGTGGCAGTGTCGGTGTCGTCCGCTAACGCGCACGTTAACAGATAACAATACAATTATTTCCAAGGAAAATATAGGAAAGAGAATAGAAAAAGGTAATAAATTAATAGCTGTAGCCTACAACGAAAATTGAATTTACAAAATAAAGAGTATTTTGAAACATAGAGAAAATTTTGTAAACACAGCCGACTGTAACAATAATAATATGAGTTTGAAGGAGAAATGGCATAGAATGTTAGGGCATATAAATTTTAAATATTTAGACACAATATGTAAAAAACAGTTGCTATCGTGAATTCCAGAAATACTTGAATCGGCATTTATGAAATGTAAAACGTGTATAGAGAATAAAATGCATAATTTATCGTTTAAGAATAATAGATCTAGAGCGAAAAATATCTTAGAGATTATTCATACCGATGTATGCGGTCTCTGCAAAACTACTGGGTTTAACGGGGAAAATTATTTCGTTTCTGTTATAGATGACTATAGCAAAATAGCTAGAGTCTATTGTATAAAGATTAAAGATGAGGTTTTTGACTGTATCGTTAAATATATAAATGAAAGTGAAAACTTAACGGGAAAACGTGTAAAAATATTGAGATGTGATAATGGGAAAGATTACTTCAATAATTGAGTTTATAAATTCATAAGAGGTATTATTTTGAATAATTGCCCAGCATATTTACATGAGTTAAACGGAACCGCGGAACGGTTTAATAGAACGATAATGAATATGGCGCGTTATTTACTAACAGAGGTACAACTACACGAAAGATATTGGCCTGAAATAGTATGCGCAACTACATACTTAAAAAATCGTACTTTGACAAACACGATAGAGAGAAAAACTCCTTTTGAGATTTTCTTTAATAGATAACCAAACGTAGAACATTTACGTCTTTACGGTAGTAGAATTTTTGTAAGAAAACTGGAACAAAAAAGAACTTCTAAATGGAATAAGAAGGCAGATATGGGAATTCTATTAGGACATAAGCGAGGTAGGGATATAGAGACCTATTAAATAATAAAATGATAGTTGCTAGACATGTCGATATAGTAGAGGAAAACGTAAAATGTATTGGACTTGATGAAGTAGAGTCAAAATATGCATCTTCTTCTACTTCGACTTTCGAGTCAAGTAGAGGAGAACAAAATAATAGTGATAATGATTTAAGTGATGACAATGTTTTTGAAAGCACGGATGAGAATGATGAACAGAAACTAAAAGTAGAAAATAAGAAAAAATTGAACACTCTGAAAGTTCCACGTAAATCTACACGTGAGAGAAAAAGTCCAATAAGATATCCAGAGAATAGTTCGAATAATATTTATGTAAATTACTGCAGGATAGATACTCCATATACATTTGAGGAGGCGATGAGTAGCAATGATAGGGAGAATTGGATAAAAGCTGTGGATAAAGAAATAGACAGTTTAAATGGAAATAAAACATGGGAATTAGTTGATAAAATACCAAATGAAAAGGTAGTAGATGTAAAATGAATTTATAGTAAGAAATCTGATGAGCGTTACAAGTTAGATCTAAAATATGTAAATGCAACTAACAGCATCGGCTGCTGTAAGTTGCTCTCTGGCTATCTCCAGAGCAGATATGCTAACTAATCTTGCTTGAAGGAAACTAACTAAGAAAGCACCTGTGATGGGAGCATTGCGAGCTCTCAGTGCTACAATCTTGACCGCACTGGCTACACATGAAGAAGATGCGAGTCCCTGCTGAAGAGCCCTGAAGAGGACAGCGTCGCAGCCAGGACACTTCCATCTGTTCTAACATGCTGAAGCGTCAGGAGGCGAATGACATGAAACCTGCAAAAGAGAGAGATTATTAGTACTGTTGAAGATACTCACTACATGAGGAATACTGCGAGGGCATGCATATATAAAAAATTGAATCCTTATTGAGGTGACGAGGCTTGACCACAGGCAATGTGTGTCTAGCAAAGGCTCGACGCCACTGTTGCCTCAGCTTCGCTGCTTCCTACACCTGGAAAATAATGAAGACAATGCACTAGCTGGATGAGCACCAAATGAAGGAACCAAACTTACCTTGCTCTGATGCAGAAAACAAGATGACACTTCCACCTGAAGAAGATATCACTCATACATGGGGGATTGGCTGCTTGTAGACAGCTACGATTGCATCCGCTGCTTCGCTGCTGTACGGCCTCTCCCACGTCTACTTGAGTCCTGCAACGACAATTTTATTTTATTTATTTATTTAAGAAATATGTACGGGCAGATGCCCAAAATACAAATGATTATACAAACATAAGTAATAAACAGGTAAACCAAAGTTCGTAACACTAGAAACATTGAAACAGATGTAATTTTGCTCGAGTTTTGAACGTAGTAACGTTTACAATTGAAGTAATGTGAGATAGCAGAGTATTCCACAATCGAAGCAGCTTGGCAATTACAAAGTTAAAAGTGAAATTGTTACAGGCTTGTCGTCCTTTAAGAATGCGCGGGTTTCTAATTTCGTACGTAGTATCACGGAGGGTAAACAGATTCAATAATTAAGGGCAAGAGATACTGGCTCGAAGAATTTGGAAGGTAAGAAGTACATGAATAGAGTCGAAAAAAGAATTTATAGTTCGTATATTGAATTTAGATGAGATGGGAGAGTAATTGTGGTGAAATATAGTCATTGGTGAATCAGATTTAAAAGCTATATATCTCAGGAATTTCCTTTGAATTGCTTCAATTTTATCTATCTGAGTGGAAGTGGAAGGCCTCCAAACCGATGAAGCATAAGTTAGAGTAGGAACTACTAGAGTTTTACATAGCGTTAATAAAGAATACGGATTTTTAAAGTCTTTTGAAGAACGAGTTATGAAGCCAAGGGAATTGCTAGCACGTGAAATAATGTAATCTACGTGTTGTTAGAATGATAGTCGATTACGACTAAGAACGTCCAAGTCCTTAATACAGGTCGGGGATTGTATGGAATAAGCGTTGATCTAATACTGATAGTTGAACGCACATAATTTACAAAATGAGATAGTGCTGCACTTATCTATGTTGAAGTTCATACCATTCAGAACAGATCAAAGCAAAATAGAATCAATATCTTTCTGTAAATTAGAGGCATCAAGGGGAGATCTTATTGGCATAAATAGTTTTAGATCATCGGCGCATAAGAGAAATTGAAAGTGCTTGATGTAAGATGGGATATCATTAATATATAGAATGAATAAAATTGGCCCAAGATGTGATCCCTGTGGAACTCCCAAGGTAACATTGAAGGCTGCAGATTGAAAGTCAAATACATGTAAAATTTGAGGGCGATTTAAAAGAAAAGATTCTAACCAGTGAAATGCAGAGCCTCTAATAGCCAGGTTCGAAATTTTCGACAAGCGACGCTTATGATTAACTATGTTGAAAGCTTTAGAAAAGCCAGTGTAAATCGCGTCAACCTGGTGCATATTATTCATATATTCATTAATAAAATTTATGTACAAAAGCAAATTTGTGACCTTTGATAAATCCATGCTGCTGCTCGATAATAATTCCTGCGAATTTATTAATTAAAATGTCTGAAACAATGTCATCTAAAAGTTTAGGGAATGAACTAGTTATAGAGATCGGTCTGTAGTTAGTAACAGAGTGTTTATCCCCGGAATTGAAAATCGGATGAATAAGCGACAGTTTCCAACATATCGGAAAATACTCGTAGTGCAGGGAACAATTTAAGAGCGACCAGGGTTGTAGGTTTCATGAAGATTGTTAATGTATTTCAATAAGCACTCACGATCCAGTGAAAAGTTAGATATTACAGCTTCATTTGATAGATTAGGTTGATCGGGTAAACTATTATTACTATAGGGGGACAAAAAATATGCGACAAATAAATTACAAATTTCTTGATCATCAGTAGAATTGAAATTATTGAATGTAAGATTATTCGGTAAATCAGAGTCCAATTTTTTCCGTTTAATGAACGCCCAGAACGTTTTGATGTTACAGTTAAGATTAGATTCGGTGTTAGTGATATAAGCTTTATAACACGACTTTGACTCTCTAATACGCAGTGCTCTTAATCGTTTAAATTCGATGTAATCCGGAAGTTCATAGTTTTTTCCACAGTTTATGAGCAATTTTTTTCTGTACAATTAAATCTTTAAGAGTACTCGTGTACCAAACAGGAAAATGATTATTATATAAATGCCCGGTGGGTACGAAACGCGCAACGGTACTGCAAGGCAATCCTAAAAAGATTTGACATTTAACTCTAAGTCCGATCCTGATATTATGCTATTCCAATCTAGGGCACTAAGGGAAGTATTTATCGCACTATAATCAGCTTTGCTAAGATCTAAACGAGAAAAAGGGACACAGATTTCTGCAATTGTCCACTTGCACCGCGACGTAAAGATCATCGTGATCTTCATCCGTCTTCACAAGCTGATCCTCAATGTCAAGAAGTTTAAGGGTAGATATTAAAGGGAAAAGAAGGTTCAGAGAGTATCCTTTTTGTGAATGTGTGGGAATAATTGAGCTATATTCAGATACGTCGAGAAAAGAAACATGAAGTCCATCAGAATTAATCCAAGTGGTTGACGGAAGATTGTAATCGCCAATAATGAGAAACTTGTGTTCTGGATAGCGGACTGCAAGTTCTTCGATGACTTCTGCGTGTTGAGTACAGTCAACATAGTGAGAGTGTGGGGATAAATACGGCCTTGATAAGCAGCTTAGTAGTACCATCTTTGACTAAGATGAATTTTTGTTCGTCAGAGGCACAGTTTATCACTACAGGTGAAGAAATGATTTCTTTGTTTACACCAATTAAGACGCCGTCCCCACTTAAACATTGACTGGTATGAGGGCTACGATTCTGTCTGTAAATGTTGTAGTTCAATCATCAAAAGATTAGTTTCCGTGAAAATAATAACATCTGGAGTATGAACCAGAGAATACAGATTAAGAGAGAACGTATTGGTTTTAGTGCGTAGCCCACGTGTGTTTTGATAATAAATAAACAGTTTTCGTGATGCGCAAAAAGACTGCAAATCTAATCGTTTTTTGAGGTAGTTATTTTGGCGTCGACAATTTTAGGAACACCTCTAACGTTTTTTATGGTTTTTCTGACGTCCGCGTTTTCCTGATTAAGAGAATGAAGTTCCTTACGAAGATTTTGCAAATGCTAAAGTTATTTAGGCGTTAAATAAGCAAAAATGGACGAACCTTGAGATAGCTTTTGCTTGCGAGAGAGAGCTTGAAAAACCAAGCGTTCACTCGGTAAAGTGATTAGAATTGTTGTTAAATTTCCAGCAGAGGCGACTCCAATACGACGAACTGCTATTATCGAGGTATCAACTTCTAATTCAACTAATAGTAAATTGTCATTTATTGTAAATCAGTTCCTTTACAAACATAATAATATATATATATATATAAATATTTCGTGTAAAAATACAGTGATAAAAATAATATAATATAAAATTTAACTTAATTAACTATAGTTTCTTAGTCTATTTTTATTTTCGATATCACAGTCTGTTTCTAAAAACTAATAATACTGAAATAGTAAGTCAAAGACTATATAAGTGATATCACTCATGACTAGAGAGTATAGTTGACTAGAAAATACACGAGAATGACAACTTTTGTCGAAAACTTTTTTAAAAAGAATCGCTGGCTTAACCAGGTCGTACAAAAATAAAACTTATAACTAATAATACTGCAAATAAAAATAAATAAAACTTATAACTGATAAGTTTTATTTATTCTAATAGTTTTATTATATACTAAACTTATAACTAATAGTTCCCGAACAGATGCAAAGTCACTGATGGTAGGGGACTGCTCTGAAACACCAAGCAAACGGAGATTATTTTTTCGGACAAGGCGATCATTCCATTCAGCCAGCTCTTCCTCAGTTTGGGAATCTGGTAAAGATGCAGAGGCCGAAACACTTTTCTCCAACAAGTCTAGTCTGACCAAACAGAAGCTATATTTTCTTCGTTTACTTTCAAAGGGGCTTTTATCGAATTTATTTTATCCAATAGCTCTTTGGTATTTGCATCGCTTTTCATAAAAATTCTATTCCAGAGGTCATCAAGTGAAGAAACTACACTAACTTCAGTAGTAATGTCACTGCTCGATGTTGAAGGTGATGATAAAGTGTTATTCTGACGGTTTTCCTTGTGACGGTTTCCACAGCATTTGCTAAAGGAATCGTTTTCGAGGCGCCCGGCGCGGTCCAGCTTTCCACAACCCTCATCAAAATAGGTTTTGCAACCAGGACAGAGTGCAGCAGATGACAAATTAGCTATTGGTTGTTTGTTCGGACAAGAAAACTACATAATCCCAGAATTTTGCATCGTGAAAAAGAAAGAAAAGGCAGAGTAACAGTATATATTAGAAATTAGCTAAATAGCAACGGTAAGCTATGTAAAAGTAAACACACGAGAGTAGTTATAGGCGCGCTATGGTGCGTCAAAACAAAACTGACCTTGAGAGTGACCAGTCTTCGTCTTGATGCGTCATAACGCGCCGTCAGCGAATTCTGTGGCTATGACAACTATCAGACAGTTAGTCATACCCAGGTGTGTACTATACTCTCTTTCTGCATTCTCTCTCTCTCTCCTCTCTCGCTCGCTCTCTCCCTTCCTTTCTCTGTTAATGGCAAATTCCCCTACATAAAAAGTTTTCAGATTTATGGGGATTTTATGGGGTTTTCGATATTTTATCAGATTTTAAAAGCTAATGGTACATGATTTATGAATATATGATCTTATGGGGTGTCCATGGAGTTTTTATGGCGTATCTAACAACTTTTTTGTATAGCTTCTCTGCGCCATGACAAGTGTACCTACATTAAAATTTTTTAGATCGATGGGGTTTTTATGGAATTTTTATGGGATTTTCGAGATTTTACCAGATTCCGGAAGTTAATGACACATGATTCATGAATATGAGGTCTTATGGATTGTCTATGGGTTGTCTATGGGTTCTCTACAATGTTATCAGTAAAAAAGCCATATACAATCCATAAAACCATATCTTCATGAGACATGTGTCATTAGCTTCCAAAATCCGATAAAATATCTAAAACCACATAAAAAACCCCATGGATTTGAAAATTGTTAATATGGGCATACTTGTCATGGTACAGAGAGGCTATACACAATAGTTGTAAAAAACACCATAAAAACACCATAGGCACCCCATAAGATCATATATTCGTAAATTACGGACCATTAGCTAACAAATTTGATAAAATGCCGAGAAATCCATATAAAGTCCATTTTCTTAAAAATTTAAAATACTTTGTAAAAAATTAAAATATTTTTCAAAAAATAACTATCTTACCGATTCATTGACACATGGTACTCACACATAAAGATCCAAACAATAACTGATGACGGTGAGCCACATTGAAGTAAAATTCTCGGAGGTATTTACGGGACACTATCGCACAACACACACACTAAGTTCATTCAATAGATTCTTTGCATAGATTGTATAAGTATTGTACACTCTATCCATGATAACGACACCAATGACTTGATTTACCGATGCACTGCGGGATAGAGTTTATATCATCGCACCACACGAATAGATTCGGCGTCCTCACTCCATTATCGGCCTTGTTAACAAAAACTGAGGAAAGGTGTGATCACTCGGAGAGGTAAATGCCAACTGACGAGTATCAGCCGCGATGATGCGTAATTTTCTAGTAGTCAGCAGATCGTACACGTGCAGTTGAAATTGCTACCTAGCATTTTTGACGCTCTAATAGGATCTGAAAACACAGCTAATATCTCATATACTAAATTTATAAAAGTAGCATGTATAATCTTATGGATGACATGACAACGAAGTCGGCGTATTAGTAGAAAGATTAGACATCAAAGGCGGTATATTTGCCGAATATATTAACGAATCTTTTAAACAAAAGGTAATGGCATCAGGGTCTAAAAAGCACGTGTCAAAAGTGTATAGATGCATGCAGCTGCATATAAGATTTTATTCTCTTAACTGCTGATCGACCTAATGAAAGATCCTCATTGTGTATAATCTATATGAAGACACGTCATTCCCAAAGCTTTATTCCAGTACAGCAACTTTTAAGAACGTTATGATCATCGTTTGATGACGATTCTATCAAATGTTAGTTCTGACTAATCGAATCGGAACATCAAAAAAGGGGGTGATTGTGTCACGTAATATATTTGGATAGCTGCAAGGATCGGATGTTCACTCGGGTTTCACAATCACTAATTGCACACTTTATTCAACAATTAACAGTTAATTCACCATCGGTTTTATATACAACAGTTCGATAAATCCTGTTGTATTATCTCGCTTGTAATACAACGTTCTCTTTGCATACGTGGCACGTACTTACAATTCTCTTTTGTAGCGCAGGACTAGCCCTGATCCGTTCGTCGCGACTGCCCAGTGAGGAAACCCCCAAACGCCCTGTACATTTCCTTATGTAGAAAAAAGGAGGGAGAGAGTTAGATAGAGTACGTTGGTGCCGTGCGCAGCGGTAATTTTCCAAAGTATGTACACGTATTACCTTGACCGCGGTAAGACGCGACAACGCTCTTCTCGCTCTCTCCCCTTCGTCTACAAACTCGAACGAGGCGAGGGTTTCGCGGAATTGGTCGAATGCTAGAGCTTATACTAAACATCGTTGATTCACGAGAAGTGTGGTAATGTATGGCTGTACGGTTACGAATGGCGTGAGGCGCCGTCCGGCATCGTGTTACCGACACCTGGGTTGATTTGGGAAATATGAACTTGAATATACTGGAGGTATATGTTTAAATAAAGATACGATAAAGTACAATGCCGGCTTAAGATCGGTAGCAAAATTATGTTTAAACTCATTGTGGGGTAAATTTAGACAGCGGGAAAACCTAACAAAAACAGAAGTAATAACAGAACCAGAAAGATTGACAGCGTTACTCACCAGTCCACAGATAGATGTCACAGGTATTTTGCCAGCTAACGACGACACGCTCTATGTCAATTGGTACTATATGAACGAAGCTTTGACATCATCGCCAACTAAAAGTGTTGTTCTCGCCAGCTTTACAACTTCTCAAGCGCGAAGAGAATTATTTAATTATCTACACGTTTTAGGACGTCGTGCCCTTTACTATGACACAGACTCAATTTTTTACGTTAATAGAACTGGAGAACAAGATCTACCAACCGGCGCAGCTCTAGGCGAATTGGTGGATGAGTTGGCCGACAACGGTGTCGGTACGTATATCACTTCATTTCTATCCGGAGGTCCTAAATTTTACGTGTACAAGTATAAAGAACCGGATGGCGATGAAGGTTGTGTATGTAAAGTAAAAAGTATTAGACTAGATTATGCTAATGCCCAACAAGTTAATTTCGATACAGTTCACGAAATGATTATATCACAGAATGAAGAGATAGTATTATCTAATTTTGCAATCCAACGCACAGAATTCCATGAAGTTATTACTCAAAATGAAACTAAAACCTGTAAACACGTGTACGGAAAATGGAGATTTGTTGGACTGAATAAAAGCTATCCATACGAATACATCGAAAGCTCGACAACGACTGATGTGAGAAGAGATGACGCTGCTGTAACTACGCGACCAACAAGCTGATTGGCGGTAGCGTCTGCTACACTGATTGGCGGGAGCTACTCACCGATGGTAGGAGCTCATTGGGTGTCTGTATCGAGCTGATTTACCGCGACGCTAGCGCCAGCCCTACCACACGGCTCACGGAATCGTGAGCGTCGCACGGGCTGCCCACCCATCGCGGTCACAAGCTCTTTCGTGGCAACACATGCAAGTAGTATAAATCGTAAATTTAAAGAACGACCGACATAATTTTGACAGCTACGGAATGGAGAAAGAAAGAGAATTTCCGGTTACCAAATCATTAATACCCACTTATTCTTACACAAGTAAGTTTTTAACGAGTAAATAACCAAATTACGAATTAGTAACGAATAAAATTTTGTTAAATAGCTGTATATTTTTGTTCTAGCTTATGCTGCAATCACTCAAAGAAATCGCAAACTTTTGAGCCGATGTCAGGTTCGAACTTGTCCTCGATATCCTGCATATAAAAAGACTCTAAAAGGCCGTGCGGTACATGATTTAATAAAGAAGCTTCTATGGTAGAAAATTCTTGCTCACAAAATAAAATATTTCCAGCTTTTAAAAGAATTGAAGTGTTTCTTTGAACGATGTGATCAAAGGACTGAACGTCGTCAAGTTATAATTTTAGTTAAAACTCTTAATTTTAGTTATTGTGGTGGATGTTCAACATGAAACGGTGTATTTGACAGTCCTGGTCCTACTTTATGATGTTTACTGTTCGAGAAGGCATGTAAAGACTCGTGTCATGAACGACTTCTTGTTACAGACAGCGTGAAAGACTGTTATACGATATTTCAGATCATGTCTTTTGAAGATATAATTAAATTAATAGAACATAATGCTATTATTGATGTGTGTTTTATAAACTTCGTTGCAGACTTCAAAGGTGATTACTTTGAACATTCCATCCCTTACGACGGCAAATTTTATCGTCGTATTGATGTACGTGATTTTATTTGTCCTGAACATTACAAACCATCTATGTTTTTGTAAAAATAAAAATAAAAAATAAAAATTTTTACTGTATATTTTTTTTCTCATTGACCACTGTTGCATCGACCTGATTAGTGGTGTCAGCATAACAGAGAAATAACACATTCGTCATCGCCGTTTTCGAGCTAATTTCACACACCAT
>JAWWEQ010048649.1:0-15507 GCA_035583055.1 Torymus tubicola | reverse complement strand
TATATATATATATATATATATATATATATATACACACACACACACACACACACACACACACACACACACACACACACGTAGATACACGCACACACATACATACACACACATACCCATACTGATAAAGCAGCGCACGGCATATATACCCGCTCGAACCTCAAAGAGCCGTCACCGCTGTTTGTCACGCTGTCAACTACCGTTTTTTAATAAATTTGATAGCGAGTCGCGTGTGACATAATTAGTTCGGTGATTATTATAATAAGAATCATTTATTGGATTAGAGGATTTGCGCTTTAGAGGTTATAGACGCGTAAAATATGTGTCTGTGGGTGTGTGATTGTGATTGTGAATTATAAGTATATCTGCTAGAGAGCGTTCGAGGATATTATATGATTATACGATTAATAACAATGATTGATGAATAACTGAACTATACTATCGGTGGATATGTTATGCGCTCAATGTAGAACTTTGCGTACAACTACGATTTCCATATACCGCGAACCGTTTTAATTAAAGTAAATATTCTTTATCCGTATAAACACAGAGGTCCCGAAGATTAGAATGCTAAGCAGAAGCTTCAATTTAATTTGTTAACCGCCCGGAGCCCAGCCAGCGTTCTTTTGCAATTATAATACATAGCACGCGAGACGCTGACAGAGAAATACTCAACAAGAAAGAGAGAGAGAGACACTTAACATAATCGGAACATTTTAAGGCGCACGTAGAAAGCCCGCGAGTCATTCGGATTCATGAATTAAGAAACGTGCCTCTCCCGAAAAAACAGGTCCCCGTCGTATATATACCTTATACTTACACGCACACACGCGTCTCTCTTATACTGAATAACTGTAATTCCGCGAAGCTCGCGTATAGAGCGACGAAAATTGACCACGAGTGGCTCGTGTATGCCCTCGATATACCATATAAGCTAAAAGGGAGCGGCGGCAGCGGTGAGGTACAGATATATTCGGTAGCAGCAGCAGCAGCTCACCGTGAAATCGAAGCGAGCTGAGAGTACGCGAAGCACGCGAAAATTAATACTTATATACATGGCGAGAGAATATAAAGAGGCGTATATTAATATAACGGAAAGGAATCTTTAATCTACTCTCCGTAGCGTACACAGCGTTCCATTTCGCTTGGGCGCCCGAGTGCTCGCCTATCTCTCTCTCTCCCTCTCTCTCTTTCTCTCTTGGTCGCGAGAAGAGCACTACTCGCTTTTATGCTTCTGTTTTGCGTTTTCTTTCTCGCGTTTCTGCCGTCGACGCTATACGCTGTATACGCTTCTTTTGCGCCATTTTCTGGAGGAAGAATACCGTAAATGTTATAATACAAAGAAAAGTTTCAGTAGGCGAAGGTTTTGTATTTTTGAAAAAGGAAAAAGCTGAGAAGAGAGAGAGAGAGAGCAGATTAAGGTGGCCATTGTTGAGTGGGTTTTTTTCTTCTTCTTCTTCTTTTTTTTTTAACGAACGCAACTGAGATAAGGAAGCTGCAGTAGGCGTTTAATAATGAAAAAGAGAGGGAAGGAAGGGTGGAAATTTTTCGTTTTTTACGGTGCTGAGTTAAGATAAAAAGTAAATATTTCGTTGTACAATAGAAATAACGGAAATATATTGTACAATTGATGTAAAACAGCGTGCGTGTATGCGTATGATATAATATATATTGTTATTTGGTTGGAAATAAATTGCATTTGAAGTTAGTTATTACTTTGGCGAATTTCAGATTTAAAACGTTTACAGCAGTGTTACGTATTCGAATCATAAACAAAATTACATCATCACGTCATAAAGTGCGTGAAATATTTTATTTTATTTATCAATAATCTCTGTTACTTCGATGTACACAACATTATTTGTTTTTCATAAACAAGCTACTGCTCGAGAGATATTTCGTGCAAAAAAATAGTACGAATCTTAAATAACCTACGCTTCACGCTCCCTTTGTCAAAGGCGCACGCAAGGAGTGCACGCTATATAGAGACAGAACCGGAGAAAGAGAGAGAGAGAGAAAGCAAATTGCGCGTCGCGTGTATTACATACGGGTAGGGGAAAGAAGAGGAAAGTGCAGCGAGAACACGAGCGAGGGCAACGAGAGACAGAGAGAGAGAGGGACGAGGGAGAAACAGAGCGAGAGCAAGAAAGAGAGACAGGAAGGAAGGAAGCCTCGGTAAAGGCTTAGCGGCTCCGTTTCTCGCTGCACACGAGAGAAAGAGGAAGACAGACAGAGAGAGAGAGAGAGAGAGAGAGAGAGAGAGAGAGAGAGGGAAAAGCGGAACGCGCAGGGGCGATAGTCTCCGGAAAATCGATAGCTAGATATATGCCAGCGCAGTGAGCTAGCTAGCGAGCGAAAGAAAGAGGATAAACGAAATTTCTCTGAGCTGCCGAGGAGAATATCCTGAGAATTCTTATTCCACGTTCTCGGTAAAGAGAGAGTATGAGCAAATTGGGTCGTCGTCGTTCCTCCATTCGATTCCTTTTCTTCCTAGCGCATTCATCTCCGCGATGAAAAGTTTATCGATGTACTGTATTTATTATGTCGGATGTGCCGTTGCTCGCGCGAGAATTCGAGGATTGGCTGCCGCTGTCTGTATGTGTATATATCTATATATATATATATACACACAGCTCTCCCGGTTTGCAGTTGGATCCGGTTTGCGCGCAATCAAGTGTACGTGTTTGTACGTTTGATATATTGAAATTTTTTTTAGAGCGTTTTCTATTTCGTGTAAAAAAAAAGTCGAAGCGAACGCAAGGCCGCGAATAGATGTACAATAATTACATATTTCAAACGATAAATTATGGTTTTCGAACTATACGTGGATATAATTATTCTTCAATCTCAATCACCACGTAATAATCAAAAGAACGTATACACACAACATTTTCCTGACGTAGAAAAAAAAACATATGGCAGGTATAGCCATCTAATCTGGCATTGAATCTGGCACTTATTACATTATTTAGCACATTTTAAGCACCTAACCTTTCGCGAAAACAAATGAACTTATACGCTAGCCCCTCACTATATTCTCGCACAGAACTGGCCACACTACCATCAATCCCAACAATACTCCCAACTTCACCCATTGTTTCTCTCTCTCTCTGTCTTTCTCTCCTCCTCTCTCGTTCTCTCCACTACATATACACTATACACACACCATCCCATTCTATTCCATCCACGGTGGCGCTGGCATACGTCGCAATCGCAACTCCCCGAGCACGCGACAAAAGGGTTATAGAAATTAATCTTCGTCCTGGCTATATTCTACTATATATATGCGTAAGCTCGCGAAATTGGCTATATAACCATTCCACCCTTTCGCGATTCACGCGGCGATTGTCGTCCTGACAAGACCAGCGACAGGCCAAGCACGCAGCTATACCTCGTCGTCGTCGTCGTCGTACACGTGCGCGAGGCGACGACAACAACAAAGCAGCAGCAGCAGTGTGCTTGGAAAATTCAAGGATTAAGATGCGCGGTTGTGTAGCGCGGCGTGTTGTACAACGTTCGAGGTGGAAAATAAACGTATACTTGGCTAAGGGCTATTCAATAATGCAAGGAGTTGCAGATAAGAGGACTTGGTGATGCGGGGACTATCTGAGTGTGTGATAACGACAGTGTGGTGTGGAGAATTTTAAAACAACGCCATGGTAGATATGGCTGTGGTCGCGCGGACACGTATATTTTCGTGATAAATGGATTGAGATGGATGGTTTTAGAAGCGTACGATGTGTGGTATAATAGTTTGTAATATTTTATCTGTTGTCACGTGATGAAATTTACCATTGAAAAAGTTTCATGTAAAAATTAAGGTCAGTGGCTTCTAATTGTGCACGCGATTGCGCTCGATAACGTTATAGCACATATATGCATATACACAAATTAGGAAACTTGTTCTAACTTACATCCTCATCGAGTACACGTGCATTCATCTTTTCAGCTATATACATACACTGGCATACCTTATATGATTTATATCTAATGTATCTTTAATTGAACGCTATTGTTGGCTTCCAAATTAAATTTGTTACGTAACAGGTAAATCGTTCGAGACACGCACATACCATCGAAAACCGCTAAGTATATACTCTCACTGATGACTGTATATAGATAGCATACGGTTATACCGAACGTATATAGATTCAAAATCCATGTATTAATACGATTGCGAATTAACGTTAATTCACCCAAGTGTAGTTATATAGAAAAAAGGCGAGACGCGTCGAAAATGAAACGTATGGCCGAAACGTTAATTACGAGCGGGACGCGTA
This sequence comes from Torymus tubicola, assembly GCA_035583055.1. NCBI lineage: Eukaryota > Metazoa > Arthropoda > Insecta > Hymenoptera > Torymidae > Torymus > Torymus tubicola. Next base: position 11,230 of record JAWWEQ010048649.1, on the reverse strand, counting down.
TATTAAATAATAGTATATAGATCGTAAGTATAATGCCTGACAATTAAGTTTAACTACGCGTGTGCTACACAGATATATATATATATATATATATACCGCTAAACACTGCGCACAGTGAGCGGTTTGAAGTTTCGTGCGCGCCACGGTTTGCATTCGCACCACATACTATATGTACATGCACCAAGAGAAAACCTTCATTAATGCTAGAAAGACGGAAGAAGAAGAAAGTCGTAACCCGAAAATGTGGCAAAGGGGCATGTAACGACCGCTACATATATATATATATATGTATATTCCAGAAGTAAAAGGGCGTTTCGGCATTTCTAACGTGCAGTAAAGTTTCATGACGCGCGTAGTGTTCCCTAATGAATAGTGTTCGCGTATACGCGCGCGCATATAACTTTTCCCCATTCGTTCCACACAACTACTTTTTTTTACACTATACCCCACACACACACAGAAAGTACATTTCTCGGTGACTTTTGTTTTTACCGCATTTTTCCCCACATATATAACGCGTGATAATCTTATCAAGGTCGCGTGTGCTTGCATCTGCGCCCTTCCGCATTACTTTCAAAGGTCAATAACAACGCGCAGCAGATCTATCTCACACGCTCCTTTTTTCCTGCGCGTCACACTGGCGTTCTTATATTATATGTATTGCTAAAGGGCGCGTATACGACTGCGCGATCACCCCTGATATATGTACATATACTTTTCCCTGCAGTGGTCATGGTAGCAGTAGTAGCAGCGAGTTAAAGCCCGTGTAGCATTCACGTGTATATATATTCACGGACATACATACAGCTGCGCGTCGTTGTAGTATAGTCGCGGGCTTCGTTCGTCGGTAGCTCTCCCCTGCAGGCAGACGCAGCACAGGCTGCACGACCCCTCCGCAGAATGTGTGTATACGTGTGTGGTGTATATATATATACTACGTGCAAGCGCGTTCGTTTGTAGTATGCGTACGCACGAAATTATTCCGGCGGCGCGTCGGCGACAGACCCCCACAGAGCCCGAGCCGAGCTCGCTTCGTTTGTATATGTATACGTGTGCTTGCTGGCTGCTGCTCTGCAGTAGTGTTATATGTGCGCTGCTCTGTCCTCTCGTTTCGTTTCTCTCTCTCTCTCCGAACGAGTGAGAGCACTTGGCTATTTATGCGGCCTCTCTCTCTCTCTTTCTCTCATTATCTCTGCGATTCGCTGCTCTTTGTCCCCGCGCGTACTATATAACTCGCTCTCTTTTGTTTCGTATATATATACGTGGTAGTATGGGTCCTCTTGAATTCCCGGTCACAGGGCGTCGCGCTCTGGAAAATTTTTTGGGAAAGCGTTCATGAAAAAGACGAATGCGCAGCGTATACCACGGTTACGTTCAATTTACAATAGCGCGCGAGTGTATATAGTTAGTTTATATTTCGAGGAACGCCAGTAGCGTGGTGTATATATATAACTGGCTGCGGTGTAAAACATTCGCGTGCAAGCAGCGAGTGTCGGGAATTTTCACGCGCACGCGCAACGCCAGCCGCCATCCCGGAAAGCGAGGGTGAATTTCGTGTGTGTAGGCTTTGTACGGGGTTATATAGCAGAGAGGTGGAGGAGTAAGGTTTGATAGACACTGGAATTATTGGTGGAGATTCGGAAAATTTATATCGAAAGCATTTAATTTTAACCGTGTTACATAAGTTTAACAGAACAATAAAGTATACTGTATATGTAATAAAAGATATAAAACGCGTATATGCTTATTTTCGATATCATATGTAGTTTAAAAAACTGGAGATTTAACGTATTACATTATAGCTATATATAACAGAAGTGTTGAAACCTTATACAACGCGCAAATAAACTCCGGAACACCCAAGTCCCGATGAAAACTTTCAACCACCACTGCAGTTACCAGTCATCCGACTCCGATAACATTCTATACCATATTTCCCGGAACTTTCCGTTTTTCAATTCCGCGAAATGCAGCAGGGTCGCACGCGCGCACTCGAAAACATACATATCAACGCACGCCCACACACACAAACGATCCACGTAAGCAGAGTTCTAGAAAGCAATTTTCATTTGCAGTGGCCAAAAAACTTTTTTCACAAACCGACCGATAAAATAGACAAAAAAAAATAAAAAATATCCCATCGACTAGATATCCTATCGTACGTATATGTATATACATATACAAAAGCAGTCTCTTCGACTCCCATCCGCTGACTCTTCCATTTTCACTTTCCTCCTCTTTCTTTCTCTCTCTCTCTCTCTCTCTCTCTCTCTCTCTCTCTTCATTCCCATTCGTTCGCTTCCACACACGTATTCCCTTCTCTCTCTCTCTTTCTCTCTCCTGCTCGCCTCCATTCCTCATTGGACCCGCGGCACGTAGAGATACACACGCGCTACCCGTACACGTATATATAGATATATAATACCAACGAAGCTGTGCACTCTGCAGTGTGACGCGAGTGCGCGCAGCGCGCGCGAGTGTGCATAGCTGAATTGGCTGATGAGCGCGAGCGCGTGTATATGCATGCAGGCCGGTCTCCCGTGTTATACGCGACAGGCTGATTTCCTTTCTGCAGCAGAGCACAAGCGTACACTGGTCATGCCTCCATAAGCAGTGTATATATATACGCGCACACGACGCAGCTGCACTTTTGCGAAATGCACGCGCAAGAGTGGTTTAATGCAACGGAACGACTTGCGTGTAATTTTTACGCGTACGCAAATGAACAAATGCACGCGTATCTGTCTGCATGTATATATATATATATATATAGGGGGTGGATATATATACATACACGTATGTATGAAGAGGTATAGTAGCGGAGGATAGTGCATGTATACGTGGAAGTCGCCGCGCTGCCACCGCGGATGTTTGCTATGGAAAGTTTTTTTTCGGGTGCACGAACTCGCGCGAGTAAATATTTGTTAGGCGTATGCGTGCAAGACCCACGCGTGTATGTGTGTGTGTGAACGCGTTGCTTTGCTGCCCTGCGGCGGATGCGACGGCAGGTCTTTATATAAGTGTGTAGCTGCAGTTTATCGGGTTTACTGGATTTTTTTTTCGTTATATGTGGTGCTATCGAGCTTTTGCGTGATTATTAACTTATTGAGGTCGAGCAAGGATTCACGATATAGTGGTTGTGTAGGTTGTTTGTTTCTAGTTATATTTTCATTATATCAATGCTATGCATTTTGTAAATCTCAAAGAAACTAACTGCGCATAGTCAACTCTGTTTTTTTTTTGTTTTGTTAAAATTTAATAACGAATTTCTACAATGTGGAAGAACACAAATACATCGGCTTTTCAGATGAAGCGATAATTTCCAGCGCGCAAATGGCGAGCGAAACCACGTTACAATGTTAAGAATTGCATAATATATTTTTCAACTGCATATTTCTGGAACGTAAAATTGCTTTTTTATCTGCCGTTGGTATATTATACATATTTTATCAAAAGTTTTGTTACTCTTCCCCGAATACGGCTATGTATAAAATAACCAACACAAAAACGATAATAGTCGCTCTATTTTTCCTTCTGTTAACACAATAAAGTACTGTAGGGATAGAATATTTCCGTATAGAATCTACAGTAATAACCTCCTTTTTCACGTTATCGAATAACGCAAGAATTTCCCCGAATAACATTGAATTCACGATCATACATAACACAGCAGCTCTATCGCATTATCATCGATAGAATAATTGGCTTTATAAGCGCGCAGTTATATAACCAACATTTATTTTGGTTTGTATTAATATATATCTGTCAGTATCAAGCCTTTCCCGATGCGTCGTCTGTGTGTGTGTGGGTGTATATATAGGTATATATATTTCACATCGTAGAGCAATTATCAATAATTGTTAACCTCGATATAAAACGTATACAAATGACTTACAGTCTGACGATTTCTATATCCCTTCGCCCTTTATATAAATATAACGAGCCATTAACGTGAACAATAACGTAGTTATTCCAATCGAGGGCCCCGGGAATATCGAAGTTATTCGATATTACCAAATCCGAGTAAACTAGCTTATACCACTAGGCGCTTTACACGCCAGTCGTTTATAACGATTCAACTTATTTATAAAGTATAGAAGAAATTGTAACATGTTCCTCAATATGTATAAGCAACACGATTGCTTATACATTCCTCATTTCTCTCGCTCTCCGGAAAAGAATTGCTCCCTAGTGTCACGATTTCCGCTCTCTAGCATCCCCTTCATCTCCAACGCGCACATACGTCGCTGTCCAAATATTAAGATAAATCATGACTACGCTGCATTATATATATACATATAACGCGTTCTAGCCATCGGGTCAGTCAGTCAGTCATCATCTGATCTACACTCGCTTCGTCGCGGCAAACAATAGCGTCTAAAATTCGAGACCGTGGCTTGCGCTTTCACATGAACCTCACTCTCTCTCTCTCATCATCCTCCTTCTCGATTCATCATCGTTGGACTTCATTATTGTCGCGCCCCCGCGAGAACTTGAAAGAGACAGAGAGAGTTGGTTGGCTGCGCACGCGCAGCACGGTGTGCGAGGGTTGCTGCTGGCGCTGGCTTTTATTGCGCTTTTCACGCATAGGCGGCCTTTCGACACCAACGAGAGAGAGAGAGAGAGAGAGAGAGAAAGAGAGAGAAAGAGAGAGAGAAGGAGAAGGAAAGCTGTTCAGCTGCTAGACGCGAGGGCGTATTGTATAATCGACTCGACGCGCTCGGGTTTGCAAGCTTTGCGCTGCTACAGCTGTGGATGCGTTAATGTATTAACGCGGGGAGAGGAGAAGGGAAGAAGGATAAGGCTCTCTCTCTCTCTTTCTCTATGTATGTAGATTTTTTTTTTCTCTTTCTGATCATCAGTGGTTGTGGTGTATACATATTATATATATCGTGGCTTTCGCGATGTATTGTAGCAAGGGTTGCGGATAATATTTCTTTGCTCCCGAATGGAATATATAGCGCTGAATTGGTTGGTTTTCGACATGCGCGGACAGCTCGCAGCGATTTATGACCAGCTCCTCTCTCTCTCTCTCTCTCTCTCTCGTGTTTTGATCATTTGGAAATTTGTATATATATGTATGTATTAAAGTGCTTTGGTTTTTATTGAAAGCTCTTTTTATGCTTTTTCTCTCTCAGTGTTTGCGTGGATGTGTAATGTTTGAAAGAGGATCGACGACTGAGTGATGAATGCTTACGGTGTTATTGATGTGGCGTTATCGATATTCGATTCTCGCTAGCTAATCCGCTTTTGATCGCGTTTTCTAATAATTCTAAAGGCTCGTGAAGTGAAGCTTTTACCAACTGTATGAAGCAAGAGTTATAAGCTTGAAAGGAACAAACAAAAAGCTTAACTGTATGTATAGAGTTGCGTATCTGAAGTATGCGTTGTAAATTAAAAGTAGCGCCAATTATTAAGATCATTTCAAAAATTCTTTCAATACCAATACGTCAAAATTGCTGTTTTGCTATATCTGTTCTTTTCATACAGCCAGCTATCAACAAATCTGAGTTTCCATAATCGCTAGAATAAAATAAAACGGAGCATATTTCTTCCAGAAATAAAACATAATTCCATTACTTCACGTTACAGCTCACGAAACACAGAAATGAAATTAATATATAATAACAATGACACCAGAGCTCTTATACATATAATCGAGGGAAAACGCGTGTTTCAGACACAGGAAACAACTCAATACGGTCATATATATACACACACACATGAAATTACGAAATTACCATCGAAAATAATTCGGTAAATCCGTATTGGACACGCGTTCACTACTCGCTCGCTCGTCCCCCCTTACAACTATACCTATACTATTATATATACGTGTAGCGCAGCATTATAAGTCAGCAAGAGCCGTAAGGAGCGGAAATAAGGGACCGGGGATCCGGGAGAGAAAGGCGGACCGAGGAATGCATTGAATGCCATTTGCTCTCTAGTTCTCGCATACATATATACATCTTTCTTTCTCTTACTCGCGTCCTTGGCGCGCTATATGTATACTGCCTCCTGCAGTTCTCGCAATACGTATATCCATCGCTGCGTGCATCGATCATCGAGGCATTAAGATAGCTTATCGATTTCGTTGCTGATGCGAGTCTTACGCGCGTTGTGTAGCTATACCCTACTGCCACTGTAATAGACTTTTCGTGTTGAAGAGAAATTATTACAGAAGAGTTGTGTGGTATCACTATATGATACGATGCATTAAAAGTATATAGTGGTAGGCTTTTGTATAATGGAAAATTTAGGCGCAGGCTAATGGCGAGTAGAAATTTCGAGAAAATGCTATTGCTGCGTTGTTAATGATCGAGGCACACGATAGACAAATATATACTCGATATGTAAATCCCCGACGGCTGACAAGTTTTTTCTCACTGATCGCGCATAAATTAACCACCAGCCGACGCCCATAAAACAGACGTATATTTCATTTCCGAAATCGGCACATATATATACGTAATAGTTATAAGTATATATTATATATCTATCATATAAGAAAAAAAAAAGAAATCCCCGAGTCGTCGAGTTGACACCTTCCTATGCTAAACAGCAGCAACAGCAGCAGGAGAGAGAAAAATACACACTGTATAAGCAAGCAATATTATTATAGCCTCCGCGTCTTTCAATTGGTCCAAGCGTGCGAATCATCATCAAAATTCAGCGGCAACGCCGTAAAAATCTGAATTTAAAATTCATCCGCCGCCGCCGCCAGTGGCACCGTCGCGCCTTGGCTAGACGAGTTTCGCAAGCCCGCACGACGGGAGATTCCCGCGTCGTCCCGGTAAGTTTAATTAAATCCTCGTCATTACCATTCCGCCCGCTATCCTCGTACCTATATATACACACACACACACACACACACGCGCGCACACAGTGCGAACCAACAGCAGAGTAGCAGCTGTAACCTCCCCACTCTCTCTCTTTCTCTTGGCTTGAGGCTATCTCTTGCTAGCCGGCAGAAGCAGACCTTATCAGAGCTACGTGCCACTGCGCCGTCGTGGTGCGAGGAAGAGAGGGAGAAGTAAATCTTTCGACGCGGCTAGCAGTGAGCTGCTCGGTTGAGCGTCTGAAAAGTGGCGAGCGTGGGTGGTGACGAGTAGTTGCCGAAACGCGGCGGGCGCACCCGCCCGATTCGCTATAAGGAGGGGCGAGACGAGCCAATGCAAATCTTATAATTATTTCGAATGGAAATGCAGATCGAGGGTGGAGATGTATAGTTTCTGCTCTCCTTCGAAGATACGATGATGACGAAGATATGTAATCTAATTGGTAATGTGTTTGTGATTAATGCGTCGGGTAGCGAGCGCGCGTGGTACGCAAGTCTGTTGTATATATTGACGAATATGTAAATATGAAACTTTACATTTGCATATTATCGTATAAAGAGAAATCGAGCGAGGAAAAACTACGCTCTTTATAGTCTTTGAGCGCGTTGGACTTTTTTATACCGTTATTATAACGTTAGATATGTATATTCTTTTTATTTATTATACAAATTGATTTTCACACGAATTAGGTTACGATGTGAATCCATGAATCTTTTTATTTGAAACTTGAGAGAAAAAGTTTTCAACCGTATACAATCGAAGATTTATCGAATCTATAATTGAAACAACAAAAATGCAATAACTCAAGCTCCATTAAGTTATGACTCGCGCGTGGACGACAACTTCTTCGCGATAAAATTTTATTTTTTCCCTCACCGAACGCGCGCGCGTGTGCATTGAAGTAAACATTTCGCAAACAGGCGCAGCGTTGAGTGATAAAAGAAAGACAAAAAGCGCATGAAATGAAGAAGACTCTCTGGGAGAGAGGGAGAGAGAGAAAGCACGCGAGTACGGTAAAGGCAATGCGCGCGCCCAGTAAGTTTTATCATGTTTGAGGTTATGTTCCTCGTAAAGGGAGAGCTAGCGAGCGGCGATCGTCGGCCGAGGACGAACCCAGAGAGCGACGAGATAAAAGACGAGAGAAAAATGAGATAAAAAGGCTAGAAGGAGAACCCGGAGTGAGGGAACACGCGAGGAAAATGACAAAAGAGTTCGTCGCGCGCATGCGCGCCGCCAAGTGCTATATGTGCGGGCGGGTGGGCGCCGCCAGCTATTTCCGTTCTTTATTTTTCGAGAGATCAGCAGGTTCAACGCGCGGTCGCGCACGTAAAGCGAGGAAGAAGAGAGAAATTGGAGAAAGAAGGCAGCGCACATGTATGTAGATGTATACATATATACACACAAGCGATCGATGATTAAATGCCGTGTACCTCGTTTTTGGGTCAGCGCGCTCGTGCGCGTCGGCGACGCCGCTGCTGCTGCTTTTTGTTTATATTATCATACAGATTAAAATTTCGCTCGACGACCGCGCGAAAATGATTTGAAATTAAAATCGCGAGATTTTCGCGGCGAACCGCGTGAGAAGCTCAATGATTTTTCTTCTTAGCAAAGTGTATGTATATACTATATAGCGTTCGCGTGTTAATAGATATATGTACATCTATACAAGAAAGTATTATAAAACTAGAAAAGAGACTGATAATGGATGGAAAAATGAAAGAGAAATAATTATGCGCTTTTTCACATTATTAATAGCCCCAGCATGAGCGTGGGTGTGCACTTGCAAAACACGATTATATCGGCTAAAAATTCACTCCTTAATGGACGCTACAATTTAGCTCGCGGGCTAGAGCGCACGCGCAACTAAAAGGTTTTATCAAGGATAACATTTGACTGGGAGAAAATGCAAGAAGGAAGAAAGAGCGAGAGCAAGAGAGAGAGAGGCGGTGGAATATGGAGCAATTAACTTTTTGCCAAGCCAAGTTATACTGCAGTTGCGCGTAGAGCGTTCTTAAAACATTTCTCTGCACAGATCAAGGACACGCGCTTACGAGCATTAAGCCGTCAGTAATGCGTGTATTTTTCATTAACTACGCTACCACGGGACCATTTGGCGCTGCGATGTGTGAAGAATTAGTTTTTAATTCAATTTAGTGGACGCAAGTGCAGAACAAGATTATCGAGAAAGAGAGAGAGAGAGAGAGAGTTGGGTATATGCTCTAAGTAGAGACAAATAAAAGAAAGCTTAAATACAGCACAACAACTACACAAGGACGACTCTATAAAACGGAAGTATCGAGATTATATTATGCTCGCTCCCGTGCTCGTATAGGCAGGAGGAGAGAACACATTAAATTTCATCAGATGCGTTGATTGTCGGGGCAAACAGCCCATCTCGCTAACCCAAAGCACAAAAAACACAGGCTACGAAAGTTCCGAAACCAGCCGCGTGTAATTACCAACTCGAACTCTCGTTCGCGCGGACGCGAGTGTGTAGCTATATACAGCTTGCCACCGCTGCGACCGCATCTCTCTCTCTCTTTCTCTCTCGTTCGCTCGTCGTCGCGGGGACCTCGATCCGCAGGCAACAAAACGATGTTATCGCGGCCGCGGCCACTCGGCCAACGATACGAAACTCTATACGCTGCCGCCGTAGATGCTGACCAGTGTATATCTATACGTATACACATATATTATACACCAATCCGCGACGTTCCATCACACGCGAGAGGTACAATGACCGCTGTCGATAAATTGCCTGTTAAGAATCGGTATAAAGAAAGAGAAGGGATTATCGTATTATCGTCGAACGACTCGAGCGACTGCCTCCTGCTTTTCCATGCAAATTTTCCGGAGCAAAGCTGCGGCAAGAGAGAGAGAGAGAGGATAGAACGACGAGAGGTAGCGGATTTTACGTGTTTACTCGTGTCGAGGAGAGACACGCGTCGGATTCTGTGGGAGGCAAGTGGCAAAGCCGCGGTGAGGTGTGTATAATGCGACGTCTATGTAGGTGGATTGAAAAAGTCGACATGGTTTTTCGATGGTATATAAGACAGAGTTGAGTGAAATATTGGAACTGGTGTTCTGAGCGAAGATCGATGATTTAATTATGTATGTGACACAATGTGTATAGATATAGTATAAGCGGCCGTGATTAATTCGACGGGGGATAATGGAAATATTGAATTATAAATATATATGCGGAGAGATGCCGTATTTTACGCAGATGAATATATATATTTGAAATAATATTGCGACGACATGTCGTATATTTAATATACGCGGAACTCGTGATTACATAACCAGTGTATGTAAATATAATCAATTTTTACATATAAAACTGATGAAATTGGTATACACACGGAAAACATACGGAATCTCTATAAAAATACATATAGCACACAATATGCTACGGAAAAATCATAAATCATCAGCACACATTTTTCTACCCGAACCGCCGACTGTAATACCGTAAATCACAATCGCTCAGACATCGCGAACCCTTAAATCATCGCATTTCTCAAAAGTCGCACGAACGAACTAATTACTCCCAACGTAGAGGAAAAAAAATCCTTGCCATATATATATACACACGATTTTGAAAGACGTGACGTGTTAGGTCACGGTGAGGAGAGGGAGGGAGAGGTTCAGGTTCTCTTTCCTCGCACTTTTGCGCAATCCGTACGCGTCGGCCATAAATCGGCACACGAATCCGCGCTCTCGCCGTTTCTTTCTTTTTCCTCCTATATACCTCTCTTTAAAATAAAAAGGAAGGATAGCCGAGATTCTCAAACCCGACTGTGCGGGAGCGATCAATCACGCGACTTGTCGAACCTGCAAGAGTAAAGAGCGCGCCGCCACGCCCGAAAGCAAACGTGGCGACTGAGCGCGGCACATAGGAAATTTCGTGTTTAACTCCAACAAGTTTTCGGATTAACGAACTTTGTTTTCCAATTCGTGTTTTTTTTCTCTCTCTCTCATCCGCCCTCACTAAAGCCATATAGCTTTAAAGAGTATACGTGTGTGTGCGCGCGTGCGTTGCACGTACATATTTATGAGCTCCATAAACATCCACTCTCGTTGTGTGCATCTATATGTGTGTGTGTGTGTGTGTATGTACAGGCGTTTCAAGGATTTTTCGTGTGTAACGAATGTTCGGTGTGTGTGTATGCGTCGACGCTTGTAATTGGCCGCGATATGTCGTGCGAGCTTGACAATTTTTACCTCGTTTCGTAACGTTATTACAGCTCTCTGCTGCTTTGAGAACGCGAACGATGTAACGGAACACCCATTAAAAGTAAATCCTCTATCGAAATTAATATATGAGCACGCTATTCGTCATTAACGACGCTTAACGAACGCTTAAATCCTGCGTACTGTGTATATATATA
>JAWWEQ010048648.1:0-15507 GCA_035583055.1 Torymus tubicola | reverse complement strand
TATATGTAGGTACTCGATAAATCAAAATCCAATCGACCTGATGTCTCTTTTATCAAATTACCCAGAGCGCAGGTTCCATTATCTAGCCGAACAAAACTGCACGTACAAGAAAAGAAGAAAAAAAATCCTTCGCCAGGCTTTTTCGCCACGTTATCAGAGAGAAAATGTTCCCTATGTAGCCTTGGAAAGATTTTTCATGGTGTACCACGTTCGCGTAGGATGAAAAGCTCCAAGGCGCACAGGAGTAGTCCTTTTTATCCTCCCACCTCCTCTTTCCACATCCTCCCCGACGACGAGAATGACAGTAATTCGTGCTACCGTGAAAAAGCTTTCAGAACTCCTTAAACTTTCGTACTTCCCCGACGTTTTATCCCCCCCCCCCCTCTCCCTCTCTTTCTCTTCGCTCGCTCTAAAAGGTCATAAATCGTTATTACCATCTGCCCTCGGTAGTTTTAATCAAAGGAAATCTCTCGCGCTTGATTTTTTGTTTCCATTCTCTTTCCAGTCTCATTGGAGAGCGAGAGAGAGAGAGAGCAAAAGGAGAGGGGAGAGGTTGAATATATTTTAATGCATAATGCCAACGAATTTCAATACACAAATAAGATTGGTTCATGAAATTTTCATGGTCCGTATACCGAATGCTCCCTCTTATTTTTGCAGAAATTATTTTTATCGTATGTAAAAAAAGAAAGGGAGAGAGAGAGAGAGAGAGAGAGAGAAAGAGCGTGAACTCACAGCCTTGCGCCACTCTTCGAGTATACGCATAAAAAAATTCAGAATTTCAAGAGGAATCTAATTCCTTCAGAACATATGTATAGTATGTGTGTGCGTGTACGTATACAGTGTTGAAAATTCAAAATCTTTATGGTAATTCTTTAGCCAAACATCATTGCCGTGCCGAAGAGAAATCTCGGCGAAACCTCGACAACGAAACCGCCGAAAGATTCGTTACGCTCTTTCGCAAAAGCTGCGGATTAAACAAAAGGAAGAGTAAACAGACGCTCTCTCCTTCTTCTTTCCTATATACATCTTTACCGAAAAATCGACGTCCATCCCCACCGCGATCCTCTGTCTAGACCTTAGAAAGTTGGGGCATATCCGGAGAACCTATATAGATGAGGATTTGCTGCTGTCGTCTTCGTCGTCGTCGTCGTCGTTTGCATAACCTCCGTTCGCTCGCTTACGCTCGCTCTCTCGTGGGCGTATGTCCCCGTATCCCACTATCGCACCACTGTATACTCTTCCACTCGCCTGGTTCGGCTCACATTCAAACAGAGCGAGAGAGAGAGAGAGAAACGCTAGAGTATATAGCTGTATAGCGCGTTCTAGTATACCAAAGACCTCATCTCGAAAACTAGTTCAATTAGAGAAATCCGCGGAAAAGTAGATATCTCTGCTGCGCTGCCGCCGACGCGAGGTATGAGGGTTTCGGGGGCAGATGCGATTATCGTGTGTGTGTGTGTGTGTGTGTGTGTCTCTGTGTCTGTGTGTGTATGTATGAATATGAGGACTCGTGAAATCGACCTTCCTGGAGAGGCCGTCGTCGGTTTTCGGCGCAGAGATGACGTCGTCGTTGTGTCAAGCGGGGTCGTCTGCTCGACGTGTGATTATTATACAGGAGAAGTAGTTGAGTTACGCGAATTCTGCGCTATGACAGAAGAGTGGGAAACCATGTAGGACCCTCAGGGCAAAAGTTGCGTCGTTAAATTTAACGCATGTTTTAATTAATGCGCCCGAGACCGCGGCACAGACGCAAACGTTCTTTCATGCGTTCGAATTATTACGCATACACACACACTTTTTCGAAATTCGAGATCCGTCTGCTCTGCTGTTGATACGACGAAAACGATGTCACTCCACTTTTTTTGTTGTTGTTCCGCCCCGCCCAGTCTCGACTCTCTTTCAATTTTATTGGTATATAATACACACACGCACACGCACACGTACACACGAAATCTGCGCTTATATATTACTTTCGATTGAAATCCACTTTTATGGATTTATTGGCCGAAACGTCGTCGCGTGCCCTCGTAAACTTGTCGACTTTGTGTGTGCGTTATCTGTATCGCATATATTCTCCAGGCGCGTGGCTTATACGGACGACAAAAAAGCCCAGACCTCGACGACGATGACGACCGCACAGATATATATACATATATATGTATGTTCATGAAAGATGAATTCGTATTTTATGTAAAAAAAAAGATGTCTATATCGACGTGATAACACCGCGCACGCATAATGGAAGTAGGATTCTGCAACCCTTGGTAGAAATTTAAGTAACTCTTTTAAGTAAACGTGTTGGCTATACACGATAGCTGTAAACAAATTAACTATAATATAACTAATCTAAGGTTAACCTGTAATATATTCATTTTTATAGCTAGAAGTTGGTTATATTTTTAAAGATATTGGTATTAAGGTGCTTTCTCGAATTTCAGGTTGTTACAAGAAATATGGATACTTACTATTTTTGTTAGTCATAAAAAACAATCTCGACGATATAACATGGAAGAAACAAAATTAAGTAAAATCGAATTATTGAGTTAAGCAGTAACATCGTAGAAATCAGAACACGTTCTGTTTTCTATCTTTTTCAACCTATTCCATCTGATTTCACCAAACTTTTTACATTTTGTTCTTAGTCATAAAGTTAAGTAAAAAATTATAGATAATTCACTCTTGGCATTTTTATCAATGCTTATAACTGTTTAAACCAGAATCAAAGTCAAAAGCGTGACTTTATTATCAGAGTTTCCAGCTATTTTTGAACAAAAAAATTAATCACATTCCAAAAATCGGATATTAATTCATCGATAAAATATCCTCCGACGTGCGAGAAAAATGAGAAATCATCCAGCGTTTCTGTAACCGCTGCGAGAAACGAATCATATACAAACACATACATGTATTGCACACAAACACAAAGAGTACATGAGAGAGAGAGAAAGACGCGCAGCGGCGAGGCTGTGACCGCGTTTCTCGCGGGCTAAGTGGCACGCTCCTCTACCTGCCCTCTCACACTAATTCACCGGCTATCTTTCCCTCGCTCTCTCCCCTCTCTCTTCATATTATACCTTCTCAACTCCCACTCCCGTCACTGTCTCCTACTTCCTTTCTTCTTCTTATTCTTTTCGCTCGCATTTCGCGTGTTGTCCCTTTGCTATATATATATATATATATACACATAACGCGCTCTCCTTTCCCCTTCTCCTATTATACCTTAAGTATATCAGACATATAGTATAACATATACGTATATACACGTATATATATACAAATATATTATAGGCACTAGCGAGCGATCAAACGGAAGAAAGAAAGAAAGAAGTGTTCACTTTCCCTCCGCTGTTGCGCGTCCGCGCGACAGACGGTCTGGGAACAATGAGGCATAATTCACGAGTCGAAGGGCGGGGGGGAGGAAGAAGGGATCGGCCGGGTGGTGGTGACTCTTTGTCTGATTTACCGTCGTGCTCGTGCTCGTTTCGTCGCTTTTTTTCGCCAATGGCCCAAAGCGTGGGTGGAAAGGGAGAGAGAGAGATAAAGAGTAGCCTAATTGCGATGGGTTGCGTCCGCTCGATTTGACAAATTGCGGCGGCAGTAGACACGATGAAGGAGCACAGCTGTGCAATTTCAGCTCGCGCGTTAGTGAAATTATCGATATTGAATATATGTAGCGAATTGAGCGACACACTCGTTGCAATGGTCCAAGATTCAATGAGAGAAATCACGGAGAGAGATTATGGATATCTTTATGTGCGTCATCCTTTCGATCGTTTTTAAAAGAATTTGTGAGAAGAATGTGACTTATATTATGTGCTACTCATATAAATAATAACTGAAGCATTTGCGAAATGTTGTTTGTGTGGTTTCATTTCATACGCATAAAATTTTTGCAAGCTGTCGGTCAAACCATATGCAAAATATAAACTTTTCAATCATATACTGAATCGTATACAAGTGAAACAAGTCAACTTGACCCTGATTCGTCGGCGATTGCATGCATATCGAGAATCCGAGATTGCTGCCTTCCAAAGCACCAAGTTATATATCTGTATACGTACACATGAATGCACCGCGTATATATATACATATTTGATGAATAAATTAATAGGTGTGTGTGTGTATATGTGTGTATATATATATATATATATACATACACACACACACACACACACATATACACATACTCACACTGGACCGCCGTTTCTATCGCTCTCGCTGTTTTCGCTCACTTACGCATATACTAAACGCGGACATCATATACATATACACACAAATCTTTCTCAGTCAACGTCATCTCTGTGATGTTTCTCAATTCCCTCCGTTCGGGAATAGAAAGCCGTAGTGACGTTGCGCCGATTTATACCAGCTATAGTCAACCCAACCCACAAGGGACTTTTGCAACTACATAGTATTAACTATAGAATCATATTCTCTCGCACATAAGGCGCTATATACTTACTCATGTCGGTATCCCTTTGTCCCCTCCACGCATCGTTCTTCTTTCGACGGATTTCCGCTCGTGGTTTGCTCTGATTTCTCTTCTCAGTCGTGTACCAAGTATATACACGATCCCCCCCGCACGTGGATAATATCGTACGGCATTTTTGTCAGTGGAGAAAGAATTATTTGCACACAGCTATATACCACCTCCGGCCTTGAAACAATAGTATATACGCTACGATAATAAATCTGCAGCCGTCGTCTCTGCGCGTCAACCAGTGAAAGTTAATCGCGGAATAGGAGGAGGCGAGAGAGGAGAAACTGGAGCTTATACTGTGCCATCGCGCCTCTCCTTTCCCTCTGTATACTGAAATTTCTCAACAAAAAAAAGCGCGAGCATCGTGGTATCCTCTTTTTTTAATCAAGAAACAGAGCGAGTGTATATAAGTTATAAACTCGCGCGCGTAGAAAAGAATGATTCATTATATATACAGCCGCGTGCGTCGGTAGCTACTCGAATAACAATCGCGGGGGAGGTGATGATTCACCGGTTTCTCGTGCGGTTTGGTATAATATATGTACCGTGGTATCGCGTGACATCGGGGTACCCCCTCCCCCTCTCCTCCCCTCACATAGACGGTCGCGTCGTCTATCGGGATCGCGCGCGGTTTAATTTCTGCTCTAGTTGAATCCTCCGGAGCTTCTTTTTCTCTCTTGATCCTACAAGAGAGAATGGCCGCGTTTCTTTTTGTCGCCCGCGTTTAAGAAGAGTTACATGCAAATGCCAAGATGTTTAGAAACAGGGTCGTACGTCGCGCATCGTTCGTCCAAGCAGATACGCGTATTTATTTTTTTACTCGTGATCCTCTACTTACAGATGTCGCGAATGGCAATATGAAGAGGTCTAGCGTGATATAACATATATGTATTATATATATATAGTAGTGGTTGGAAAAGGGCGGCGGAGACGGCGCTCATTATCGTGCTTTTTCCATTACCCTCGTTCGAATCCCCATTGCTCTCTGGAGAGTAACGTCGCGCGTCAGATCGTATATACATGTATATACGTATCTGTGTGTGTGTATGTGTGTGTGTAAAGGGTTGCGTACGTTTTACTGCACTCGCCCGCAGAGAGGGTCCGCTTATGTATATATACTCTCTTGGCGCCGGCTGGAAATGAGAGGGAAAAAAAATATAAAGTCAGAGTCGACGCTAGAAGAGGCATGACGATTTCTCTCTCTCCCTCTCTCTCTTTCTCTCTCTTGCTCTTCTGCTCTCTTGTATAAGCGTACAGCGAAGGAATTTAAAGTGCAATCGTCCGTCAAGGGGGAATCCATTAGTTTATTGTGTTATTCGGGACCAAGCAATCGCTCGTTCGCGTGTGTCTCTCTGTGTGTGTGTGTGTGTGTGTGTGTCACGCTTTGCTAAAGGAACGAGCTTGCACACTCGTGTATATCTCTCTCTCTCTCATTCTCTTCGTATGTGTACAGACAATTTGCTTCCCTTGCGAGGCCGCCTTTGCAGTCTCTCATTAGAGGCATAAATAATGTCGTACATTAGCATCATTATGGAATGTTAAAGCGTGTCACTCGCCGTCTGTGTATATTACCGCGCTGCTTGACAAGGCCTCCGTCGTAAGTACACGCACACACACAGGCAAACGTGTAAATAAAACCTTTGCTGGCCTTTTGTTTTTCACGGTAAAGAGTTTTCTTTTTTAGTCAAATCGTGTAATTTTATAAGCGATTAATTGAATAAAGCGCACGCGCGTATGCATATACCCGTTCTCTATTAATAAGATTATATTGTCGGAATGATTGCCATTAGTGCGCGCAAGTCTTTGATGTTGAAAGAAAGAGAGAGGAGGAATGAGGGAGCAGACTGAACTGTAAGCTCGGAACGCCCAAGAAGTCGGTTACGCACGTGTGTGCCTGTGCCCATCTGCGAGTATAAGTGGTGTATAGATATATATACGTGAGGTTGTAAACTTACAACCGAATGCGCTCTATTTTTCAATAAAACGACAAAAGAAAAACATCGAAACGACGTTTATATATTTATCTCTTTTACTTTTAATCTTTAAAAAAAATGTTCGATCTTTTGGATCTGTTGAATCGCTTAATTTCAATAATGGAATCAGAACCATTAACGTTATACACACATACAACTGCTGCCGGCCAGATGTGTCGACGTCTCGCAAGAAAACGATCGTAGCAGCAGCAGCAGCAGCAGATGCCTGAAGATCGAGTGCACAGATTGCAAATTTTTTTTTCATTCGCCATTCCAGTTTCAACACTATCCGCAGTTCAACACACAATATCTCTATCCCTCTTATTCTCTCTCTCTCCTTCTGCCTCGCTATCGCGAAGGAAAATGCAGAACGAGGTCTTTCGGGTAAATGAAAATATCCCGTCGGTGTAAATAATGCACGTATATATATATCTACACGAAGCCATCCTTAACACATTTTCCTATTAATAATCGTCGAGTGTAGTGGACTAAACTAGCGCGTATAGGCGTGTAATTCCATCCGCGCGCGACGTCTTAGCGCCTCAAGAGTATCCATAGTCCCTTGGTACACGTGTATATATATATACACACATATATACGTACGGTTTGAAATAGAGATGACGCTTCTTAAAGAATTTTGTAAGCGCAAGGAGAGAAAGAGCTAATGGGGAAAAAGGCGGCTATGCGCAGCGTCGAGTATAACGAGATGTTTACATTGCAACGCGGTGAGGAGCGCGTATATATATACGCGCGGAGAGTCGTCCTCAATCGACCTCTTCTCTCATTGTTTCGTCATTGGAATACAGTTCGACGGGGAGATAAAGGAGTCGCGTGCACTCGCGTGGGTGTGTATATGCTCGCGAGCGCGCGCGCGCGCGCACACCGGATGTACATTCATTGCTTATTTTTATTCTCCGTCTTTCTCTCTCTCTCTCTCTCTCTCTCTCTCTCTCTCTTTCTGCAGCGAACGCACGCTGCCCTCGTTCGGTTTGCATTCCGAATAAAGTGCGCCTCGTGGTACATTAAAATATATTATAACTCGAAACTAGTTTACAGCCGTCGTCGTATATTATATATTGTATTGATGCAATGCGCAGCAGCCGTCGCGCGTTTTGCGCCATTTCGCGCGGCTGCAGAGAGCTAACCTGTTTTTCATTTTTCGCGGTATATATATATATATATATATATATAAATATAAAGCCTATAGCATAAGTATATGTATATGAGTTTAGCATGTGTGAACACGGACTTTCAAGTCCCGTAAAATGTCAAATAGAACGATTGCAAGCGCTATGGGACTGTGTGTCCAACATATAACGCTAAACGGCTATACTATCGAGAATTTATTTGAAAAATACTTCAGAATTGCCTATGACCAGGGAGAAAAAAAGTATTGTAAGATCCGCGAGAAACATATAAACGCACGTGTGCGGCTGGGAGGGAAATCGAGCGCGTGGGAGGTTATGTTTCGCGCTCGAGTTTGGGTCAGACACGCTCTGCGCAGGAGAGGCTTAGAAAGTAACGCGCCAACTGGTAACCCTATATCGCCGACACGGTTTGCCCGCGCTCGCGCGCAAGTAGGCGACCGTAACTAACTAACCGACTCAACTAGGCGAAATTAGAATGCTCTTTTCCTCTCTCTCCCACCTCGTCGTCGTCGTCGTCGTCCCTGCTCTATGTATCGGTTCTGCGCCCGATACATTCGCAGAAACAACATGCCGCAGGAGGTTCACGTATAGTAACGAGGTTGTGTATACAGCACGACGCTTGTCGGCTCTTTTTACCCACTTTTCTCGTCCTTTTTCACTATGTAGCGTTGGGGAGATTGATTTTTCTTTTGGAACCCAGGCGTTTTCACCGCGAGTTATTTGTCGGGCAAGGATTGAAAAGAGAGTTTCTTCCTTCGATAATGAACGAGGTATACGTTGCACGTTTACGAGCGTTCTTGAATACAGCTCTCGAAAAAGCATATTGATCTTGGAGCCTTGAAATTACGGCCTGAGAAAACTTTGAAGGAATTTTAGTCTCGCGCGTGCTTTGAGAGCTTACAAGTTTTATCCATATATTTTCCTCAAATTCGAACTTTAAATTTCCTTCAATATACTCGGCAGTATAACATGAAATAGAAATTATCTCGTTTAGATTTTCACTTTCTTTTTTTCTTTACTACCACGTCGTTTTCCCCTATATTATATATCTCTCTATTCTCCTTGCGTCATATCTTCTCGGGGTTTCTCACGTTATTCCCTGGCTTTCCCTGTACGCGACGGCGTCTTATCGAACCTTCGATTCCCCGCTCTCGGCAAGTTATATTGCCAATCCCCGGAGCCAAGTACCCGAATTTCCCGCGCGCTCGTGCGCCCCTCGTATACCTTTTTGCGCGCGCTCGTTATACCGGATAATAACAATCGCTCGCTCGCTCGCTCGCTCGCTCGTTCACTTGCACGCGCCGTGAAAGCCAGACGAATTGTCCTTTGCCGTTCGCTCTCGGCACTTTCACGACTTTTGAGTTTCACCGTGGTCTATATAGATATATAGGGTATGTATATGCACACTGCAGCTCGTAACTCGAGACGACGGCCGATTGTTTTCCACGAGCGCGGAATCGCCCGTGGAAATTACCTTTCAATTTTTTTATCCCGCGCAGAACGCGAATGAACGTTATTCGTCAATAAGCGGACGAGGAGAAGGAAAGAAAACGCGAAATTACATTTAAGGGGGATACAAAAAGTAATCGCGAGCGCGTGCACGAAGCCTTTCTCGCAATTATATTCTATAGCACGGCTAAGAAAACTACTACCGAATAAGCGAGAGTATTTTCTACCAAGATAAGAGGGGGGAAGAGAAAGAGAGAAAGATTGCATAGTTTCACGTACGAGTATATATACATACCCTGTGTGGTTCACTCTGGATTCAGAGAGTGAGAGACGTGGCGAGTACATAAACGTGTCTGCCACTATGCGCAGTCCGAGCGATCTTTTCCTCTCTCTCTTTGCTTTTCTCGCTAGACGATGAAATTAAGCTGCAGCAAATATGCAATAGCGCAAAGTGCATTTTTCTGTCATTACGCCCGATTGTGTCGCGGAACGCTGAATTTATATGACTATATACAACGTGGTTTCACATTATCGTGAATTATTTATTTAATTTTGCGCTGATCAACGAAAATACGAAATTTCACCGACTAATTTACAACGTTAATTAACCTTTATACGCACGGCTAATCTTTACCCCGTAATCAATATTTATTTAGAATCACGTCCTTCTTTCTGTATAAGTAAATTATTGGCACACATCGCGAGTATAACACGATGGTCACGTTTACTATATTGATACAAATAGCTAATAAATCGCATCACCATAAACCATGCAAGTCGCTGTGCCTCAGATATATACACACATATATACATGAATTTCTAAACGCATTCATCGACTTTTACTTTTCTTGTGCGTGAATATATATATGCAATATTTATATCCGCAAAATTGTAGTTCTAACCATTAATCTGCGCGACAAGACACTCGGTCGCGGTCCACTAATTCTCACTAAACGCGCAACACCCACGCGAACCCATATATGCACTGGTAATGGCAAAATTTATATACGCGTGTCGTGTATATACAACCGGCTTAATTTTGATTTCCAAAGCGCGCAGTTTGCTGTCGATGGTAAACCATTCGCGTGTCGTTTGCAAATATTCTCGGCTGTCTGAAACAATTGGTCGCAGTTGCAGGTGCGAGTCAGGTTCTTTCTTTTTTTTGTTGCGCAGGTTCATAGAAAAATTGCGCGTTGCACCAACTCGGCAAACAACATAATCGTTGTACATACACCGTTGTTATACGCACACACATTGCGATCGGTCGCGAGTAATGTCGTTGAAAATTATGAAAAGTTGCACAAACGAACAACAACAACAACAACAACATAACACAACAACAGTGGTTCGTCATTTTCGCGCTACTTGTATAATATGGCGAGGTTGACGCTCGAAGCACATACTGTATAATATATTATACTCTGTAGAAATCATCGCGGCCGCCAAACTCTCGACGTGCTGCTGACGTAATTCATGGCGAAATGCTCAATAAGCAGTTTTCGCTGGTAACCTACATCGGGCACGTATATATATATATATATTCCTGCCACCATATCGGCGAGCGCGCGCGAGCTCGCACAACAACTCATCGCTCGAAATTCGAGTCGTTGTCGAGGAGTCGCGCGAGCGCGCAGAAAGTTGTTGCGACGCGCAAAATTGCCTTTGCACAATTTACGGGCGCGTTTGGGCTGCTGTTATTTCGACGAGCGAAAGATAGAGCGAAAGAAATGATAAGTGACCGGTACTGCAGCGATGTGCCAAGATTAAAATGCGGTAAATCGTCGACGAATTGTACACTATGTTGCTATGGAAGTGTATATATATATATTTATTAGGCTCTCCTATATGTCTTTTCATATGACTGGATGATAATTGAAAATTTTATTTATGCACCATTCAGTATATATAGTAGTGTGTTCCATTACCATCTTCACATCACAAATCGCTTCAGGATATAACAATAAAATCAATAGCTGCACAAACTTCATACCGACGTACCCGGTCTATATCCTTGCGAAAGCTCGCATAGTACATGTATATATGTATACACGCACACATGTACAACGAGCGTTTCTGAGAGAGAGAGAGAGAGAGAGAGAGACACTCGGCAGCGAGCGTTGCAGCAGCGAGAGCTTGTTTAATTTAACGAACCGAGGCAGCATTGACGGGTCTATTCAATCGCTTGCGACGACCGAGGTCACGTCCCTCTCTCTCTGTCTCTGTTACCAGCGATGGACCGCACCCACGTGTACATATACGCGCTCTCGGCACGCGCTCCATCATTCGAAAACAGCGGCATAGCGTATATAACAGACGCTCTTCACGCCTTTGGCTGAGGCCTCGTGCGTATATACATGTATATATATAGGTGCGTAATAGACAATCGCTCAATCGATCTTCGGTATAGCGGTATAGTGTCGTCAGCTCTCTATCCTTGCCTCGGCAGGCTTCATGTGTGACCTGGTTGTCGAGAGGGTTATAAAGGATGGGAGAGGAGAGATGCCAGTGGTGTGTGTAGGTGAGGATTGAAAAGGTGGAATAAAAAATTTTTTTGCGATGACGCCATGTGGAGAAATATAATGAGAATGTATATGTGGGAAGGAAGGAAAAAGTTTTGATCAGTTGTTCTAACGATTGTTTAATTGTTTGTCGGATGTTAAAATGTTGCATATCGAAATATGATTAGTTTTTCCTTTGAGTAGTGTACTATACTGCAAAAATAGTTTTTCAATGCGATGAATAGGGAAGCTCAAAATGAATACTTTCTTACTTTCTGAACTTTTACACAAAAATACACCCTATTCATAATGTAGGATACATAATAGGCTAATCGTGTAATTGGGTTGGCAGGTGTATTAAAAAGGTATACATATAGTTCCTCTCAGTCTTTTCGTAACGCGCAAATATTGAATTATAGACGCAGTCGTGATTTAATGCATCATTTATGCGCTAACTGGCACTATCACAATGCAATTGTAATTCCCGATTAGCCTCTTTAATTGTAAGTAACGTAAAATTGGAAAATATCTAGAAACTGTTTTCCAGAAATCTTTGTACTTTTTTAAAACATACGATGCAACTCTGTTATTGCGTATTGTGTACTGTACATCACTTTTTCCAATATTTTCTATGATCTTTATGAAAAAAGTAACAATTATGATAAAAGACCAACTTTTTTATTTAGAACTAAAAGAAACTTCCCAGTTTCGACTTCGCAAATTTAGATCGAAAGCTGTACCTATAGATGTTATCGGCAAAAATTTATTACTTTCGTTTCTCACGATAAACTCTCAATAAAAAAGAGAAGACCCTAAAAAGAAAATTCTAACAGAATTTTTATATTCCATCTTAACTTATAAAAAAAAGTCCATTCAGAGTATCCTAAACCACGCGACCACTTCTGACCCCTCCTACCCCTTTAAACTCTTATACTTCCACCAAAGCCGTCTCCTTTCGTTTTACACCGCTGGTTTTCTGCCTGTTCAGCACCAATATACCCGGCTCAAGGCTTGCTTGCTCGCTCGCTCGCTCTCTCTCTCTCTCTAGCGCCGCAACCTAAATCGCCTCTCGCCGTCGCGAGCTTCACAGAGCGCTATATAGTATAACACCGAAAGTCGGATGAAAGTATCCGTTGATCTTCTCGATGTAAGGAATCATCCTTATATTCTGTGCGAGCGAGCGCGCCAAATCAAACGCGTAACCCAACCGCGTTTCACCGAACCGTATAGAAAGCTTTTACACTCCCCCCGATTAGAATCTGTCCGCTTACTACAACCACATTATTAAACAAAACGAAACCTTTAATACATCGAGATTTCAATAATCCCGTTCGTGAAAGGCGTATATGTAAACACAGAGAATATATCGCAACATTTGAAAATCCCCCGGCGAGATGCGTCAGAAGGCTTCGTCACATCATTCATATAAGTGTATATATATATAGATACCTCAACACTCTTTCTCTCTCCCACTCGCGCAGGTCACGGACAGCAGCGGCGGAGCGCGATGATCGATATTAGCCGCGACGTTTATATACGCGCACCGGAGAGATATAAAACGAGCAGCGGCTGCATATATATTCTATATCTATATGCATGCACTCTCTTTCCCTCCTTCCATGTATGCGGCCTGCTGCCTGCCACGTGCCACGACGCGCGCATTCCTCCGCCGTGTGCGTGCAACGCGAACGCGTGGTGTGTGTGTATATGTGTGACTCTCCCCTCTTTCATTCGCGAGATGAGCGTTTTCTTATGTACTATACGTATCTGCTGTTGCAATTTTTTTTTTTGCAACGCGGTTGTGGTTATAAATGTTCGGAGTATTTGTGGATGGTTGTTGTTTTGTATATTTTCTGAAAAGTTGATATTGAGGGTTTTGAGATGTTAATGTTGTAGATGGCTTTTGAAACAGATGATCGCGGTGAATCATCATGAGGGAAGAAGAAAAAGAAGAAGTAAAATTTAACGTTAAAGGGTAGCATTCCGGACACGCCGAGGTTGCATCAGCTCCCTTTTAATAGAGGTCAATTGAATAATGTAGGGTATACACAGCTCCCGGACACGCCAACATCCATCGACGGGACAGGAAGGATTGCGCAAAAATTTGTATATATGTATATATCGCAATTCGACGGTATCGTTGTAAATGGTGTGCATGTCCTTTCTCCGAACTGTTTGTGCATATGGTGCGTTTATACACGCGCATGTATTATTTCAGCAATGGTGAAGCATTGGTTTGTCGCTGATTTTTATTGGAATAAGATCCAAAGAGTAGCTACAGCTACATCGGTTTCTTGAAAAACTCGGGGTTGCGTACAAATCCGATTTGAAGAATCGAATCGCAAAGGGATCGAAGGAAATTCCTTTTCCTCGCTATTGTGCTAGTATCACGTGAGTGAGGATCGAGATAACCGAAAAAGAAACCTGTATTGAGAGATATATTTCATGAAAGGGATGCTGGTAGATGTAAGATATCAAAAAGCAAGAATCCGAGGGCTGGAACGACCAATTATTGAAAATGAAAGGGTGAGTGAATAGAAAACGGTAGACCAAAAACGAAGAAAAATATCCGAGCTTTTATTATTAATTTATCCGGAGCTTATACGCTTATACGTGCGCGGATCAGGTATTGGATTTTTAAAAACGAAGAGAGCGTAGGATACCTATTGGATTTTTAAAAACGAAAAAAAAGATTAAACTTTTTGCTGTGGATTATTTGGAAAATTGGAAAGGATCATGTAACGCCAGAGAGTCTGTGGAACAGGCTGTTTTCTCCCAGCTGCCAGGAGACTTTCCCTTGCGTCGTTGCAAGCAGTCCTCTCTCTACATATATATACATACATACACATACACACCTTCCATTAATATCAACGCGCCGAAACCCAGCGAGTTCTCTACTATATAGTCATCGCGTATACGTGCACACTGCAGCATATATATACACACACCCGTACCGAGAAGTGGACCGTGCAAAAAGCTGGAAGAAGATTGGCTGTTGCGAAATTTCGTAATGCACGCCGGGCTGTGGAACAATGATGACGACAACACGGCGAGAGGCGAAAGAGAGAAAGAGAGTCAAAGGCCGCCGCTTTTGTGATTCTCCAGCGGACTGAATATCCGTAGGGACTTTAACTGCGATGGCGATGGCGCTTATTTAAACGCCGCTTTCACTCGTGCGAGGGAGAGAGAGAGAGAGAGAGAGAGAGCGAGATTTAAACTAATTTACTTTCAAAATCGAAATCTTTGTGTCGAGAGAGCAACGTAACCGTATTATCACGCGGCTTTCCATGTAGTACCGAGAGTTCCCACACGAAGAAGACGCCATGCTCGCTTTCCCGTTTTTAAATGCAAGCCAATCAGACATATATAATACATTCTGCTAATGCTTTTTACTTTATCTTTTTGAGAAAATTATATATGCAACAACATTCACGGAGTTAATCGCAAAAAAAGATCGCAACTTATGTATATATACGTATATTCCACCATACCATTCGGAGATAAGCAACGTCGTTAGTCAATCGCCCATGCGGTCTAACGCCAAATGAAATTCGCCGTATAGAAAATATCAGCAATAGCCACATGTTGGACTATTAATAGCCACCGTCGCTCCACGAGAACGAGAGAAAGAGATTTGCAATTCAACGGCCCTGGTTCAATAAACTGCGCGAATTTCAGTATATTTAAGTTCGACTGCGAGCATTCGCGACTATGTAAAGTCACGCGTTGGTGAAGGGGCTGCGGCTCTATTTTAATTAGATTTTCATTTCTCGCTTAGCTAAACGTCTTATATACAACGAGAGAGCGTGCTACCATTACGCGCGTGAGAAATACGTGCGTGAAAACGCGCGAAGCGTTTCTTTGTTTTTTTTCCTTCAGAGAATTAGAATTAGAATTAGAATTTGGTTTATTTAACTAAGGAACAAGTTCCATTATAGTCACAGCATTTACAAAAC
>JAWWEQ010048647.1:0-15524 GCA_035583055.1 Torymus tubicola | reverse complement strand
CGTTCCTATAGAAGTTTATTGACATTTTTGCTTATATCTTCGCTAATTTTTCAAATATGTCATTCAAACTTTTTTTACAAGTTTAGAATAATATATAAAATCGAAAAATCAAATAAAAAAAATATTGATTTGTTTTCCAAATTTATAGGTGTAAGACCCCCTTAACGTAATAAGGTGGCTTATACTTTTCGTGTGTTCGAGAGTAGACATACATATCTACTCTCTTCAACTAATAAGATTGACACACAACAATTCGAAAAGAATATAGCGTTCTGGAAAGTGGAATCCTTATTATACTTACTGTAGTGAAAATAATAAATGTAAAAACTTATAAATAAACTCTATAAAAATGATGAAATTGGAACGCAAATAACTATTATTCAAAATTTGTTCATGATTTTTTTACAGTTCTTTTACTTTTAATAATAAAAATGAATATTTGTTACTTTTATTTACATTTATTTCGAATTATTCACATCAAAAATAGTAATTAAGAATAAAAAGTAGATATTTTTGTAAAAAAACTTTAACTAACTGTGAAAATCTAAAAAAAAATCCGAACAAATGTCCGACACTATACCTACTTGTGTAGAGTAATCTAAATATGCAAAAGATTAGTCGCTAGAGACAGCGTGTCCAACTGTAAATAATTGTAAATTACTGTCAAAAACTGTGAACAACTGTTATTAATTGTTATTCAATAGGTTTTTTACAGTTGTTTTTTCATAGTTTTTACATTTATTATTTCTGTTAGCATATTAGAGAAATGAATTCTACAAATCTATTATTTAGAAGAAAAAGCTCTAAAACAGCTTTACTGTTCAATAATCACTGTTCAGAAAGGATTATTTTTTGCTTTTATAGGCCTTTTTTTATTCTCTGACGAGTCGAGCGAAGGAAAGAATCATAAAACTAAATGAGAAATTGCGATGGGTTTTTGATATTTTGCGACAGAGCGAGTGGAATGCCCATATGAGAGTACAGTGGGAACAATACGGTAATGTATAAGGAATATTTTACTTTTTTATTTTGGCAGTTTTGTGCATAATCTCGAGGCGAGTTGAGCGTGCTTGTCTGCGGGTCTTAAGTAATCAGTATAACTTAGACCATAACCGAGAGAAAACGCTTAAGTTCATTTCGTTCTCTCGCATTGTAGCTTATTTTCTGAATACTTCCCGTATACCTTTAATTTCTTCTATTTTTTATTATTAACGTTTGGTAAAATTTGTTTTTTCTCTTTGACTTATTAAACAAAGAAATCGTGTAGAATAGATGATATATATATATATACACTCCGGTTAACGGAGCCCTTTCGACATTCAAGTAGCGTTAATGGAGCCCGGTACTATTGAGTCGCCGTAGATGATATCCAGGTCGTACGCCCCAGGGCTTTGGATGCCCTAATGTTAAATACTAATAAATGTAATATCCAGGTACTAGGAAAAGCTGCAGATGATGTCCAGGTAGTGCGCCCCGAGACTTTTGCGCCCTAGTGTTAGGTAGTGTTGACTACGACGTCGAGGTGGTAGAGGAAGCTGGAGATGATGTCCAGGTATTGCGCTCCGAGGCTTTTGCGTCCCTGTTTTTGACATTAGCGACTACGACGTCCAGATGATAGGGGAAGCTGGACATGATGTCCAGGTGGTGCGCCACGAGGCTTTTTACGTCATAATGCTAAATATTAATGAATGCAATGTCCAGGTACTGAGAGAAGCCGAAGACGATGTCCAGGTAATGGGCTCCCAGGCTTTTGCGTCCTAGTATTTTATGTTAGCGACTGCGACGAATAGATGATAAGGAAACCCAGAGATGATGTCCAGGTGGTGCATCTCGGGGATTTTGCGCTCCAGTATTTGATATTAGGGTCAGCGACGTCCATGTGGTAGGGGAAGCTGAACATGGTGCCCAGGTGGTGCGCCTCGGGGCTTTTGCGCCCTAGTATTTGATATTAGTGACTACGACGTCCAGATGGTAGGGGAAGCTGGACATGATGTACAGGTGGTGCGCCACGAGGCTTTTTACGTCATAATGCTGAATATTAATGAATGCAATATCCAGGTACTGGGAAAAGCCGAAGACGCTGTCCAGGTAGTGCGCTCACAGGCTTTTGCGCCCTAGTGTTTTATATCAGCGACTGCGATGTCTAGATGATAGGGGAACTTGTAGATGATGTCCAAGTGGTGCATCTCAGGGCTTTTGTGCTTCAGGAGGTAGGGGAAGCTGGAGATGATGTCAAGGTGGTGCGCTCCGCGTATTTTGCGCCCTAATGTTAGATATTAGCAACTACAACGCCCATTTGAATAAAAAATTTTGATGGATATGGGAATAAAATAAGCTTAGTGGAAACTGGACGAGTAGATGGACTTAGAATGATAATTATAAGTACTGTGCAAAATTTCAGGTCTTTAGGTAGAATAGAAAGATAATAGCATAAAACTTAAATTCATCAAATGAGTCCCCTGATTCTTACACATACATTCTTCATGACTCTTCCCTGCTGAAAATAATTACGTATGTCCATACGTATTATACGACTATGATCATACGTACCATAGGTATGTGTGTAAATAAAATATAACGCTACTTCAAAATAGTTATATTAAATAAACATTAAATATTTTAATAATTTATTATGTAAGTATAACTATTTAGAAGTACAGTTATATTTTGTTTATACACATACCTAGAGGTTAGAATACATGCGCATAGATACATAGAGTGTTGCCAGTCAGCATGCCTCCTATTTATTGCACCTGGAACTCGCATGCCCAGGCTATTTAGGTTTACAAATTATTTAAATAACAGGTTACTGATTATTACCCGTCTGCGAGCCTCCACTTATTGTACGTCGAACCCGTATGCCCAGGCTATTTAGGTTTACAAATTATTTGAATAACAGTTTACTTTTCATCGCCCGTTTGCGTGCCTCCACTTATTCTACGTAGAACTCGCATGCCCAGGCTATTTAGGTTTACAAATTATTTAAATAACAGGTTACTATTTATAGCTCGTCTGCGTGCCTCCACTTATGCCACATGGAACTCGCATGCCTAGGTTATTACCTTTAAAAATTTTTTAAATAACAGTTTACTGTTTATTGCCAGTCAGCGAGTCTCCACATATTACACCTGGAACTCGCATGCCCAGGCTATTTAGGTTTACAAATTATTTAAATAACAGGTTACTGATTATTGCCCGTCTGCGAGCCTTCACTTATTCTACGTCGAACCCGTATTCCCAGGCTATTTAGGTTTACAAATTATTTAAATAACAGTTTACTTTTCATCGCCCGTCTGCGTGCCTCCACTTATTTTACGTAGAACTCGCATGCCCAGGCTATTTAGGTTTACAAATTATTTAAATAACAGGTTACTATTTATAGCTCGTCCGCGCACCTCCACTTATTCCACATGGAACTCGCATGCCCAGGTTATTACGTTCAAAAATTTTTTAAATAACAGATTATTGTTTATTGCCAGTCAGCGTGCCTCTACATATTACAGATAGAACTCGCATTCCCAGGCTATCTAGGTTTACAAATTATTTAATTAACAGGTTTCTGATTATTGCCCGTCTGCGAGCCTCCACTTATTCTACGTCGAACCCGTATGCCCAGGCTATTTAGGTCTATAAATTATTTAAATAACAGTTTACTGTTTATTGCCCGTCTGCATGCCTCCACATATTACACATGAAAGTCGCATGCCCAGGCTATTTAGGTTTACAAATTATTTAAATAACAGGTTACTGTTTATTGCCCGTCTGCGTGCCTCCACTTATTCTACGTGGATATATTATTCCCAGGGTATTTTGGTTCTAAATACTTTTTAAATAATTTTTTCTATTTATAGCGCGTCTAAGTGCCTCGCACCGTCTACGTGGAACTCACATCCCCAGGCTATTTTGAGTTAAAATATTTTTTAAATAATAGCTTACTATTTATAGCTCGTCTGCGTACCTCCACTTATTCCACATGGAACTCGCATGCCCAGGTTATTACGTTTAAACATTTTTTAAATAACCGTTTACTGTTTATTGCCAGTCAGCGTGCCTCTACTTATGCCACATGGAACTCGCATCCCCAGGCTACTTAGATTTAAAAATGTTTAAATAACAGTTTACTGTTTATAACCCGTCTGCGTACCTCACTCCTACTACGTGAATCACGCATACCCAGGCTATTTAGGTTTAAACACTTTTCAAATAACAGTTTACTATTTATAGCTCGTCTGCGTGCCTCCACTTATTCCACATGGAACTCGCATGCCCAGGTTATTACGTTTAAACATTTTTTAAATAACCGTTTACTGTTTATTGCCAGTCAGCGTGACTCTACATATTACACATAGAACACGCATGCCCAGGCTATTTAGGTTTACAAATTATTTAAATAACAGATTACTGATTATTGCCCGTCTGCGAGCCTCCACTTATTCTACGTGGAACCCGTATGCCTAGGCTATTTAGGTTTACAAATTATTTAAATAACAGGTTACTGATGATTGCCCGTCTGCATGCCTCTACTTATGCCACATGGAACTCGCATCCCCAGGCTACTTAGATTTAAAAATGTTTAAATAACAGTTTACTGTTTATAACCCGTCTGCGTACCTCACTCCTACTATGTGAATCACGCATACTCAGGCTATTTAGGTTTAAACACTTTTCAAATAACAGTTTACTATTTATAGCTCGTCTGCGTGCCTCCACTTTTTCCACATGGCACTCGCATGCCCAGGTTATTACGTTTAAAAAATTTTTAAATAACATTTTACTGTTTATTGCCAGTCAGCGTGCCTCTACATATTACACATGGAACTCGCATGCCCAGGCTATTTAGGTTTCCAAATTATTTGAATAACAGGTTACTGATTATTGCCCGTCTGCGAGCCTCCACTTATTCTACGTGGAACCCGTATGCCCAGGCTATTTAGGTTTACAAATTATTTAAATAACAGTTTACTGTTTATTGCCCGTCTGCATACCTCCACTTATTCTACGTAGAACTCGCATGCCCAGG
Source organism: Torymus tubicola (assembly GCA_035583055.1). Classification (NCBI taxonomy): domain Eukaryota; kingdom Metazoa; phylum Arthropoda; class Insecta; order Hymenoptera; family Torymidae; genus Torymus; species Torymus tubicola. Next base: position 10,504 of record JAWWEQ010048647.1, on the reverse strand, counting down.
CTATTTAGGTTTACGAATTATTTAAATAACAGGTTACTGTTTATTGCCCGTCTGCGTGCCTCCACTTATTCCACATGGAGCTCGCATGCCCAGGCTATTTTGGTTTAAACATTTTTTAAATAACAGTTTGTTATTTATATCTCGTCTGCGTGCCTCCATTTATTCTACGTGGATCTCACATGCCCAGGCTATTTATGTTTACAAATTATTTAAATAACAGTTTGTGACTTGGCACGTTTATTCCCCTAGACTGCACATCAAATCTCGCCCTGAGTGCTACTGTTCACCACCAACTACTTCACTCTCAGATGGCCCTGCATCTAACACTGCAACTCCCTAGCTTCCCCTAACTCCTTACTCACGCGTGACCGAATTTATTTTCATAATGGGGGCCCCAGGTCACGGCGTTAACTCTTCTCTCTCGCTTGGCAGCTGATCGGAGCACAGACTCCAATTCTCTCGGAAGCAGGTGGGGCGGTGTGACGTCCTGGGGACGGTCGGAAAACCTCGGTGAACGATCACGATCGATGTCAACGAAACCTAGTTGACATGCACAAAAGAAAAAGACGAGACGACACTACGGCACTCGCAACACTTCAACACGCACCGAAGGACGTAACAAATAAAATAAGGAATCTCGTCACGTAATATTCAACAAATTAATAGCTTTATTTTCTCCGCGCCATATCCATCAATAAACCACGACTATTTCGCTCGTATCGCACATAACTCCTACTCTAAAAATGGCCGCGCACTGGCAAAACGCACTGTCACTATCCACTTGCGAGAGAGAACACGCTCGCCCCACAAGAACGTTATAAATGTATGTATATTGGAGGGTCGAGGGCGGAAAGATTGGGCCCCGCGACGACAGCCACAAAATTCTTGCGGCTAGCTGCTGGCACCGCTACACCCTACTCCTCTCTCTCTCTCTCGCGCGCGGCGGTTTCTTCGTGGCGATCTCTGCTCTTTAAACTGTCTCACTCTCGCTACTCTCTTTATCTCTCTCTATACGTCACTCTTATTCTGATCTTAACTACGGCTCACTCACTCCTCTCTACTATACTTCCTATTTATTTCACCTTCGCTACTTTTCCCTTCTACAATACGAAAAAAAACTCTACACCGTGTGCGCACCACTATGTCTCATACGGGAATGACTAGGAAATCGTGCTGCCAACACGATTTCCGTCTTCTTCATCGGCTACTACTATTTCTATCTCTCTCACTCTAAGGGCGGCAAATAGGGCGGCAACGATTCTGTCGACTTGCGCAGTGTGAGCTTCTTTCGCGATATTTCCGGCCCATCTAGCCCTCCAATTAGCCGATTGGATTAACTAATGCTGCTCTCTGATTGGCTTTCCCTGTCGGTAGTCCTGCCCTGCAGGCAACAATGCGGTGGTGCTACTACCACCTGTTGCGAGCGCTGATTCAAACTCATCATCGATTTGTTGCTAGGTTTTACCTGGTATCATGTGGCATTAGTGGCAGCGCGACTTTACGACATAAGCGCCTTCGCCAGGTCGATTTTAATCGGGCTATCTCTTCTCCCCTCTCTCTCTCTCATGCTAATGCTCCGCCGAGCCATCTGTTTCTCTCTCACACACAGGCCGTATTCGCAGCATACGGGCTGCCGCTGGCCGTCTCTCTATCGTTCTCCCTACTCTCGCTGCTCGTGCTCTCTCTCTCGCTCCAGCTCTACTCATCGCTCGTACTGTCTCTCTTGCTCTCGCGTGGCATCGGTCTGCCTCGTGGCTGCCGGCCTTGTGGCCGTCGTATAGCCGGCTTCCGTTCAGTTTCGCGCGTGTTGTGTATATGTGTGTACAATTGTCGTCGTGTTAGTGCAGTGTGGTGCTAAGTTATCAATGTGTAGTGTGTGTGTGTGTGTTTCGTGTGGGCGGCTGTTGGTGCCGTCGCCGTGAGCAGCAATGACGGCGCTTCTTCCTCACGCATGCTGCTCAATATGGCGGCCGAACACACATGAGCACGCTCACACCCGGTGCACAGTCCTTAATTAACTTGTGCGTCGTCTGTGAGTGACGAGGACACGTGGCTCGGCTTTCTTCTCGTCTTCCTCGTGCGCCTTGTCTTTCTCTTCATCTACGGCTCTTCCTGGTCATCATATCCTCATCCTCTAGGCGGTATGTTGGCTGTATCTGTGTGTGTGTGAGTATCGTCTGCTATCTTCCTCGTGTACCTCGGCAAACAGAGCCGTGGGGATTAGCTATGTGGGTGTGTGCACGCACATTGCTTGGTATTGGGGAGAGGTAGCCGTCGCCTGCTATCTATCTACTCCCCATGTGATGCAAAAGTTGGCATGACATACTCCCCCTCCCTAAACTGGGAACACTCTCAGTGTTACCGCCTGTTTACTCTCACAACTAGCGGCTATGTGGCTTGGCGAATGCTCCCCGACACCTCACTACATACGCATAATATATCTTAACCTAGTTTACATAAATGATTATTATAATGATTATCGAGCCGATTCACTCTCCATACCTACAAATAAAAGAGAATTACTGTTAATTTGGCCGTCTTGCGGCTCGGCACTTCTACCCTCCTTGTGGTTGGTTTCCTAGAACACGTACTCAAAAATACTCAGACATGCTCTCAATTCATGCATTTTTAGAGACAAGAGTAGGTTGAGCTAGTGTGCGTCCCAGGTTACTCGCGATTCGCTTTTATCATTACTACCTTACTTTACTACACGACTCGGGGGCAAATATCGCTTCAGTTCACCTACATGTACCTTCGCATTTCGCCTACTGCCGTCCATCTCTAAAAAATACACGGTCGGAGAGAGTTTCGCGCTAATTTTATACGGGCCCTCGTATTTCGGCGCGAGCTTCGCTGAAAATCCCTGGGCGGCGTTTGATAACACATGCACATGACGCATAACCTCATCTCCTACACTAAAATCTACTTCCTTCCTACCTCTATTATAATACCTACGTTGCTTCTCACTGCTGTCATGCATGTGTTTCGCTACTAAGTCCTTGAGTTCATCGAGGCGCGTTACTGATCCTTCCACACTTCTGGGTCTGTCACATGGATGTGATGTTCCGTCAATTCTGTCAATCCCGGTGCAAACTGGGCGGAATTTAATATCTTGTCTACTAACCTCTCCACGGTCTCTCTCTCCTCCTTCTTCAGCTCAGAAATTCCCGCACACTCAGCGTACACGACTTTGTCCTTGGCAGTCTTCTTGTGTGCCAGATGTGTCCAATCTCCTCCTTTGGCTCGCCACACTTCTTTCGCTGGCCTCAATTCTACGTCGAATTCTTCGAAGAAGTCCATCCCAAAGATTAAGTCATGCTCAATTCCTTGGATGGCTTTTAACGCAAGGGTGGCGACATAACCTCCTACCTTACTTTTAATTCTCCCATGATCTTATTCACATTTCCGGTAACACTCTTTACGGTGGTCGTGGATTGTTTCAGACGGCTGGCATAACGATCGAGTACTCTCGGACCGGCCAATGACACCATTGCCCCCGAATCTAGCAGGGCTCGGTGCGGCTCTCCATCTAATACAATCTCTATGAACGGGCGATTCTCTGCACTCATCTCCGCTACTTGTCCTCCTGCATCGGCTTCCACGGGCACGGTAGGCGGTCTTTCGCTCTTCTCCTCTTCCTCTCGACTCTCCTCTTCTTCTAACTCCTCGTGCGGCTCAACGCTCCACGCGTTCTCGACCATTATTTTCTCCACCTCCTCTCGAATCTGGGTCATGTTGAGCTCCTCGTTCTCCTCTCTAAGGGGCTCTTCATCACCTCTAGGATTTGCTCCACCGCTATCTTCCTCTAACTTCCCCTCTACTACTGAGGCTCTTCACATCCCTCTGGTCCTGGATTTCGTTGATTTACCCTCTCCACGTACTCTCCTAGGCTGGCGGATGGTGAACTCTCACCCCCTCTTGTAGAGTTTTTGTGGCTTTCATCCAGCAACATCTTGACGCGGAGGAAGTCTCTTCCTTCGAGCGGCGTCGACGTGCGAGGAGAGGGCACAACAGTGCTCTGTTTCTCCTCTAATTCTTCTTCTTCTGCCAAAATTTCCTCTTTTGGTGGTACTACGCTTCCTCCTATCGTTGGAAGTGACGGAGTTCCCTCGACGTCTCCTTCTTGGCTGGTGGTTGGCAGGCTACCTTCCTCTCCTGCTGTCGCTGCGTTTCCCCTTGGCACTGTCTTGTCACGGCCGAAGTCTCTTCCTTCCGGCGGTGGTGACGCGCAAAGGGATGGCACAACTGTGTTCTCTCGACTGTTTATCTTTCCTTCTCTAGCGCATCTCACACTCCTCGTTGAATTTATTGTCCATGGGGAGTCTGGGGGGAAACCAGGGGACTGTTCTTGTTTTCCACCTGCCCGTTTCCCCACTGCACTCTTCGCTGCGCTCACCCAGGGCAATTAGCGAACACCACTTCTGGCTGGCCACACACCTGACAGCTCGTGCTTGGGAGCTGAAGCAGAGGGCATTCAGGTGCTATGTGTCCCACCTGATGACACGCATAACACTCTCTCCTCGGGCATTGACTCGCTCGGTGGCCTACCTCTTCGCAGAGGTAGCAGGCGCCAACGAAACGAGCACCACCGTCGTTTCGTCTTGTGCCGCTATCCATCGGGGGCCTGTAGTTCGATCAGCGATCGAATCTCCCCCTCCCTCGCCGTTGATCGCCTCCATTTCTCCCATACGTGGCTGCATTGCTTTGCACCTGGGAGGCGGCGGTGACGGGCGGTGAGGTCGGTGGTCACGAATTCGTCGGTACTACAGGCGACGCTCTCTTCGCCTCCACCAAGACAACTTCCTCCTTGGCTTCTACTTTAGCGACCGTCTTACTCTTCTTCTTCCTGTTTTTCATCTTCTCTAACGCTGGCTCTTCCCCGTCACTGGAGCTGATATCCCCATCTACCTCGATCGCTGCAACCACTTTGGCCGGGCGGTTCTTGACGAAGGCGGCTCCCTGCAACTTCATCTTGTCCCTCGGCTTTGGTGTTGTATGTCGCCGATCTATCTCCATCTGACGCTCTAACTTCACTCCGTACTCCTTGATCATCTACAGTGACGTCATCTTCTTGTCAAATAAAGCGGCACGGTACTCGGGCAGGACATTCTTATAGGCGATCTTCACAAGTTTCCTCTCAGGCGGTGGGCGTTTCAAATGTTCAACGATGTAGCGAAAACATGACAAGAAATACGGAATGTTTTCACCTTTGGCCTGTGTGCGCGCGTGCAATTCCTCCTCAATGTCAGTCTTATCCAGGGCATCGATGAAATGCAATCTAAACTCTTTCTTAAAATCGTGCCAAGTTGTGATGTCATCTTGCGTTGTGAGATACCAACGCAAGGCGCTCTTGGATAAAATGCTGGGCAACGCTCGCAGCAGATTTCTGTCACTCATACTCTACTTCTTTCTCCACGCCGTCAGCATTGTCAGAAACTGTTCGGGGTCCTCCTTATCTTCGCCTGAAAACTGACTTCTCCACGCCTGCACCTCTCTCCTTGACTTCCAATCACGACTGACATCGCTTCGTTAGCGTCGTGACCTTCGGTACTCTCCTTCACTACTACCTCCACTGCTGTCAGAGCTATAATCATCGCTACTTCCTGACGACGAGCTACTATCTGAAAGGCTGTGAGGGCGACGGCGGTGACGTCGCTCACTCCGTGATCTCCTTTCTCTCTTTCTTCTTTCTGGCTTCTATCTCTCTCTCTGGTGTTCTCTCTCTGCGGGGCTTCACTGACTTTCATTCGGATCTCTCTGATCGGCTCATCTCTTCCTTCGTTCTCTTGTCACGTCGCTTCTCTTGTCATCTAGCATGACCGGGCTATTTAGGATTAAAAATTATTTAAATAACCGTTTACTGTTTATTGCCGGTCTGCGCGCCTTCACTCATTCTACGTGGAACTCGCATGCCCAGGCTATTTAGGTTTAAATATTTTTTAAATAACAGTTTACTATTTATAGCCCGTCCGCGTGCCTCCCCTTATTCTACGGGGATATCGAAAGCCCAGGCTATTTCGGTTTACAAATTGTTTAAATAACAGTTTACTGCTTATTGCCTGTCTGCGTGTCTCCCCTTATTCGACGGGGATATCGCATGCCCAGGCTGTTTAGGTTTAGAAATTATTTAAATAACAGTTTACTGTTTATTGCTCGTCTGCGTGCCTCCCCTTATTTTACGGGGATACTCGTATGCCCAGGCTATTTAGCTTTGCAAATTATTTAAATAACAGTTTACAGTTTATTGCCCGTCTTCCTGCCGCAACTTATTCTACGTGGATATCGGGTCCCCAGGGTGCTTTGGTTTTAAATACTTTTTAAATAATGTTATTCTATTTATAGCCCGTCTGCGTGCCTCCACTTATTATACGTGGATCTCGCATGCCCAGGCTATTCAGGTTTAAATATTTTTTAAATAACAGTTTACTATTTATAGCCCGCCTGCGTGCCTGACATATTCTACGTGGATACTCGCATGCCCAGGCTATTTAGCTTTGCAAATTATTTAAATAACAGTTTACAGTTTATTGCCCGTCTGCGTGCCTCCACTTATTCTACGTGGATATCGGATCCCCAGGGTGTTTTGGTTTTAAATACTTTTTAAATAATGTTATTCTATTTATAGCCCGTCTGCCTGCCTCCACTTATTCTACGGGGATATCGAAAGCCCAGGCTATTTCGGTTTACAAATTATTTAAATAACAGTTTACTGCTTATTGCCTGTCTGCGTGCCTCCCCTTATTCTACGGGGATATCGCATGCCCAGGCTATTTAGGTTTACAAATTATTTAAATAACAGTTTACTGTTTATTGCTCGTCTGCGTGCCTCCCCTTATTCTACGGGGATACTCGCATGCCCAGGCTATTTAGCTTTACAAATTATTTAAATAATAGTTTACAGTTTATTGCACCGTCTTCCTGCCGCAACTTATTCTACGTGGATATCGGATCCCCAGGGTGTTTTGGTTTTAAATACTTTTTAAATAATGTTATTCTATTTGTACCCGTCTGCCTGCCTTCACTTATTATACGTGGATCTCGCATGCCGAGGCTATTTAGGTTTAAACATTTTTTAAATAACCTTTTACTATTTTTAGCCCGCCTGCGTGCCTCACATATTCTACGTGGATACTCGCATGCCCAGGCTATTTAGCTTTGGAAATTATTTAAATAACAGTTTACAGTTTATTGCCCGTCTGCGTGCCTCCACTTATTCTACGTGGATATCGCATCCCCAGGATATTTAGGTTTTAAATAATTTTCAAATAATGTTATTCTATTTATAACCCGTCTGCGTGCCTCCACTTATTCTACGTGGATATCGGATCCTCAGGGTGTTTTAGTTTTAAATACTTTTTAAATAATGTTATTCTATTTATAGCCCGTCTGCGTGCCTCCACTTATTCTACGTAGAACTCGCATGCCCAGGCTATTTAGGTTTAAACATTTTTTAAGTAACAGTTTACTATTTACAGCTCGTCTGCGTGCCTCCACTTTTTCTACATGGGACTCGTCTGCGTGCCTCCCCTGATTCTACGGGGATACTCGCATGCCCAGGCTATTTAGCTTTGCAAATTATTTAAATAACAGTTTACAGTTTATTGCCCGTCTTCGTGCCGCCACTTATTCTACGTGGATATCGGATCCTCAGGGTGTTTTAGTTTTAAATACTTTTTGAAGAATATTTTTCTATTTATAGCCCGCCTGCGTGCCTCACATATTCTACGTGGATATCGGATCCCCAGGGTGTTTTGGTTTTAAATACTTTTTAAATAATGTTATTCTATTTATAGCCCGTCTGCATGTCACTACTTATAATAGGTGGATCTCGCATGCTCAGGCTATTTAGTTTTAAACATTTTTTAAATAAGAGTTTACTATTTATAGCCCGTCTGCGTGCCTCCCCTTATTCTACGTGGATATCGCATCCCCAGGATATTTTGGTTTAAACATTTGTTAAATAAAAGTTTACTGTTTATAGCCCGTTCCTCGCATCTTCTGCGTGAAATTTGCATCCGCAGGCGATTTGAGGTTTACTAATTGTTTTATTAGCAGTTTGCTTCATTTTGCTTGTCTGTGCGCCTCACACTTTTACTGGTTTTTGTAGTCCGTTTTATTTAAACATGATTTTTATTGACTTTTATAAACCGCTTTTCGTTTGCTTTTAAGATTTTCTAATTTAATATTTCACAACTGCCTAATTTCCAGTTATTAAATGAATTCAAATATACTATATTTAAATAAAAATCACATGACCAGTAGAAATGTGCAAGAATTGCCGAGATGAGGAGAATTATGCTTTGGTATTTATGTTGTAGTGTAAATATCTTTGCTTTAGGCAACGATGCTTAACTTGTACTTGTTGATAACCTTTTCTTAGGCACGACCGCTACTCGGGAGAGCCTTATAATTTCGCCAGAGCGGAATTTGTTAACTGTGTTATAACTAAAATTTGAGCTATACAAATGATTTTCTGCTTATTCAAAATCCAGTTTAAGCATTTTCTACAATGTATGTATGTCTGTACGTTCGTATGTAATCAAGTTACCAGATTATCTCAGCGAATTTTTGATGGATCTAAACGAAATTTTGGGAATAAATTCCTTTAATTTTAACTACCCGGTGGTCTTAAAATCTGGAAGATCGATTAAAAGGTTTTCAAATGCGAGCACAAAGAAAAATTACAAAAAATCGATTTTCAAACCTAATTTCTAGGAAAATTAATTTTAAGCTAATATTACAGACTTATCTGCTAAAACATATTTATGCAATAAACAGATAAATACAAAGTTTAATGAAATGTCCGTTTGACTTTAAAAAAATACATATTACTAAATGTCTGAAATATTACTTCAGAAAAAAACAAAATATATCTAATCACGTTACTGAATAATAATACTATTATTAATAAATGATAACGAGAAACATAAGACAGAGGTATACTTATACAAACACGTTCTGTGTCTTGAGCTCTGCTTCTTCTTCTTTAACGTTGTCTGTAAATCATTCGTGCACTAGTATCCTCTATGTTTATACTTTATCTCTTGAACAACATAACCTCGATGAGGATCACTTTTGCACCGTGACACAGATGAAACCTCGGCATCAATCTCGAAGAGGACCTCGTGGACGGTAACAGAAGATCCTCACATGCACCCGAGCAGCTGGTGTGATCACATAGCACATGTACTTTTATCGATGTAGCTCTTTAAACACATGCATGTTCGAACGCCGGTTGCACCTCGTACATGGGCGAAAGAGAGAGAGACAGAGAGACACACACAGATAGTCACTACACAGCACCGAAAACTGAAGAATAAACTTGAACAGGACTTCATAGTCGGCAGCAGAAGATCCTCACACACACTAGATCAGCTACCATAAATTCATAAAATCTCAGCACACGTACTTTCTTCGTTGTTATAGTTTTTAAAATGCGTGCGCGCTCGAGCGCCGGTCGATACGGCGTCGATAGCCGTTTGCGCCGCGCACATAGGGCACACGCGCGAGAGAGAGAGAGAGGCACACACACAGATAGTCACTACACAGCACCGAAAACTGAAGATTAAACTTGAACAGGACTTCATAGTAGGCAGTAAAAGATCCTTATATCGACTAGATCAGCTACCATAACATGTCAGCACACGTATACTTTCTTCGTTGTATATAGCTTTTGAAACGTGTGAGCGCTCAAGGGCCGGTCGATACGGCATCGATAGCCGTTTGCGCCGCGCGCACATGTGGGCGCGTGTGAGAGAGAGAGAGACCGTGAGAGTAAACGTAGGCCAGGGGAGCGAGAGGAAGCGCCCGACTGTCGCAGTCAGCCGACAACAACCGCGCCGGCTTTGGCTCTATGTGGCTTAAGTAAAGCGCCCATGCAGGACACTTTTTTAATTTTAAATAGAAATCAGTACTTCTATATATAAAATAAAAAATAAATATGTGAAAATGATTTTAATATATACGTAAGTTCGTACGTTTGTGTGTAATTGAATTTCCATATTAACTGTCGGAAAATTGGACGAATCTGGTCGGTTTATTTTTAAATTTTATGTGATATAAGAATATAAAAGGATCAATTCAATTTTTATGCTTTATTTATTTATTTTTCTAAAAATCGGAGTTATCGAAAATTATCGTTTTTTGCTCTCATACAACAGAATTAGCACGAAAATAAAAAAACAAACATTTTCTTATAAAAGTTAAATCCGAAAACGCGATTTTAAATATTCAAAATTGATAGAAATAGATGATTTTTCTCTCTGACATAAGTCAGAATTGGATTTTACATAAAATTGATACAGTTAGAAAATACATGGGTGTAATCAAAATAAAACTTTTTACTATTTAATGCAACTTAACTTATAAAAAGGATTTGAAATGTCTAAAATCCACAGAAATATTAAGTTTTTTTACACATAGAATTAAAAAAAATTAACAAACTAACGAAATCATACGGCATTCTTGAGTAATGCGGTCGTGCCTATAATGTAAAAACGAAGTT